>CM076575.1:791099338-791397418 GCA_034641835.2 Pinus albicaulis | reverse complement strand
TTGAGCAATGACTTGCTCCTCAGTAACAACTCTAGCCTTAGCTACATCTTCAGTGATTTTGGGTAATAATGATTTAACAAACCATTCTACCAAAATTTGATCCGAAATATAAACTTTCACTAAATGCCTTCTACATCGCCATTCGTGAATATGATCAGAAATATATGTGGATGTGGATTGCTTTAGTGAATTCAATAGTTCTGTGCCATTTTCATATCTGACAGGCAACTGAAAATGAGTTAAGAAGGAAGTTGCTAACTGAATAAAATTATTAAAAGAGCCTCGTGGTAACTCAATGTACCATTTGGCGGCAAGACCAATAAGAGTTCGTTGAAAAAGATGTAAGCGAATTGAATCATCAATTATCGAATTGGATGCACACTAGAGGTGATAAGTCATAACGTGATTTGACGGATCCTCTCCTGAATTACCCTCGAATTTTGGTATATCATTGGGCAACTTATGCGGCATTGGCGGCCAATACAAATGATAGAAAATTGGATCATTCGTAAGGCGCGTCAAATCAGGTAAATCTAAAATTGCAATAAATGGTAACTGATGGTTAGGGTCGCGAAAACCTTGAGTAACAAGAGAAGTTCCGGGAGGAGGATACCCAGGATAGCTAGGAATTGGATTTGCATTAGGAATTGTGTAACCTCTCGGGAAACCAGGATTAACCGGACCAAACTGTGGTTGTTGAGGCTGTTGATAAGTATAGCCAGGGTACGGTTGATATTGATAAACTGGGTTTTGTGGTACGGTTGATGCGTGAATTTCGGTTGACTTGTGACAATTGTACTTGTACCAGCTTGTCTTGTAGGTATCTGGATTGAAGTCTGAACTGAAGGTCCTGACTGGTGTACAGAGACTTGAGGGATTTGCACGGATGCAGGGATAGAAGAAACTGGAGCTACAGATACTCCAGAGACAGGTGTTATAGGTTGAATAGATGTTGTAGTAGTTGCATCAGTTTGAGGCGGAGTCTGAGGTGTACTAGGCCCAGACTGCTGAACAGACCTAGGTGCAGGGGTTTGAATAGTAGGTTGGACAGGTTGCTGGGTTGGACCAGAAACCAAAGGCTTTCTAGGTTGAGTAGACAACTGCACATTAGGTTGTATAGTCTGTTGAATTTGGAATGGATACCACACCATGTTTATTTTGGGGTATTTTCCCATAGAAGGTTGAACATAATGACCATAGCCTGGTTTAACATAGGGTTGATAAGTAAGTAGTAAATTTCCGGCTCCTTGTACAAATGATTGACCAAAAGGCAGTTGGAAACCTTGAGTTGGGTACTGACCTTGAGGTTGATACCTCTGAGGTGCATACTGAATCTGCGGTTGATAAGGACCTTGAGGAACATACTGAGTTTCGAGTTGACCTTGGGGTATGTACTATCCTGAAGGTTGATAACCTTGAGGTATGTACTGTCCTCGAGGTTGTTCTCCAAAATAATATTGTGCCACAGTTTGTCCTAGGAAAAAGTTACCTTGAGGTTGCCCCCCAGGTGGTAACTGACCTACCTGAGGTTGCCCCCCAGGCGGTAATTGACTACCCTGAGGTTTCCCCCCAGGCGGTAATTGATTTCCCTGAAATTGTCCCCCAGGTGGTAACTGACTACCTTGAGGTTGAGGATTCAGAATATTACTAGACATCATAAAGATTTGCTCTACGTTCGACGTTTCAATTTTAATTTCATTAAGACCAGATGATAATACTTGTTCAATCGGTCGAGGAGCTGCTCTTGAGAAAGTACCAAAAAGAGCATGATACCTCAAAGGAACAGAAGGACCACCATGTAAAAATGCTTCCGGTGATTGGAAAAACATAGATGACTCTCCTACCATGATAGATGAAGGATAATAACCTCTGGGCGTAGGATGAAATGGAATTCGAGGTGGAGAAAAAGCAAGAACTGGGTTTTCCAAAAAGTTCATCAAAGATAGATACCAAGCATCACTCCGAATAGGGCTGTAGAAAATAGATTCACGCTCCCTAAGATTTAAAGACTGAGGGGATTTAGGAAGAG
This sequence comes from Pinus albicaulis, assembly GCA_034641835.2. Lineage (NCBI taxonomy): Eukaryota > Viridiplantae > Streptophyta > Pinopsida > Pinales > Pinaceae > Pinus > Pinus albicaulis. The sequence goes on along the minus strand of CM076575.1, from coordinate 791,395,389 downwards.
ATAACTCTTCATCTGGACTAGCAAGTTCTTCAATAGAAATAAGGCTAGATGGACGATCTTCAGTAACAATATTTCTTACCCTAGGTGAACCAGGATCACTAGAAGTTGGTGTAATAAATCCTGAGGATGTTTCCAAAATAGAATGTTCAGTTTCAGGTTCAGAAATTTCAGATTCGTCAGCTAATTCACTGGAAGGAGAAATACTCCTAGTAACTTCAGAAACTGAAATTGGTTCTTGAATGTGTTCTGTCGTGGGTATTTAATGATCAGGATGAAAAACTATAGATGAGCTTCCAATTTCTGTTGATCTAATTCTACCGCTGCTAGATGATACTAGAGCACGCAACCCTTCAAGCTGACTTGGTGTATATTCAGGGGGCTTCCCCTGAAGTCTCTGGGACTGTCTCGGTAATTCTGCCACGATTAAATATTAATCAATCACACGCAAACAAGGAAAATCTCAATAAAAACACCTAAAGTCTCTAAAGAAGAAAACAACTGAATCACACGCCTAAAAATCTAAGAGTTCAAACCACACACAAATAATAACTTCCCGTACTAAAAATACTAGTTGGTGATGAAATCCAACTTAGTAGAAATTTAATACAGAAAGGGAGGTTGGAACAGTTACCCTGACAACCTACTTAATGAAACAGACTGGCACAAGTTTCTTCACAAAACCATCTCGAGTCAAGATAACCCCCCAGAGAGTCCAAGTGAGTCTAGTCGACATCTGCTCCAAGTACAGTGAGATATTTCCTTCACTGTCACCTTAGGAAATAATCTTAAGCTTATGGACACTAAGGTTACCAACAATAACAAATACAACTGGGGGAATAGTCTACGATCTGATTCCACGCGCAAGGGTAGAGTAACAAAGCTCAATCCCCTTAAAGGCTCCTCGACATGGTTAATCCGAGGTTTACCGACAAGTGACCCCAGGCTCCTCGACGATGGTTAATCAGAGGTTTACCGTTTATAATGCGCGCAAATCTTTTATCTTTCCCAATGAAACAGAATTGATTGTCTCAAAGGTTTGAACATGATCTCGTGATTAACTCCTTTAAGAGAAGCTTCCCAGATTATACGAATTACAATTGGATTTATTTCCTGTCACAAGATTTATCTACTTGTTTGTTTTTACTATCTTGGAGAGTTAATTACTCCCTACTCCAAGATACTAGCGTAAGCTATATTGGTGATAAGAGCCCTAGAAATAAAAAGATTACTAAATGAATTTTAATTAAGCGTTGTTTTTATGGGATGTTATTTAAGTCAATAGGTATGGAAATGAAACTTTGATGGTGTGAAGACTCGACTTCCAAAAACACTAAAAATGCACCTAAAAATGATAATCAATTCGTTTTCTTTCAATGAAATTATAGCTAAAGAAAGAGTTTGAGAATGCAATTCTTTTTAAGAGACAATTCTTTCTTTGAACATAAAGAATAAATGGAAGAAAATATTTTTGTCTTTTCAACAATAACTCAAAACGAGACAAATAATCAATGCTCACAATAAATCCCTTTCACTTTCAAAAGCTGAAACTACAAAAAACAATTTCCCTTTAAAAGAGATCTACAAATTTTAAAAACACCCAAAAACGACAAAAACTAATTTTGAGATCTACAAACTTTAAAAATCTAATTGAATAAAAGCTTTAATTTTTTTTTTTTGAGAATGTTTTACTTAGTTGTTCAGTAAACTAAGGATTTATTTGTCCAGAATAACAAACAAATCAGAAAACATCCAAATATGTTTCCTTTTATAAAAATGAAATTCAAAACTTATAACAATTTTTTTTTCAAAGATTTGCAAAGAAACAACTAGATCTATTTGTCAAGAAAGGATGGATTTTACAACCAAGTCAGACTCATCAAGAAGACAAAAAGACCAGTGTGATTTGAGGTATTTCAAGCTTCCAATCTTTGAGTCACTACAGAGACCAAGTGAAAAGCAATCCAAATATGCAAAACTTCTAGAAAATCATCTAAAACATAAATATTGTTGGAACTCACTCACAAGAGGCTTTTGACAGGAAAAATACAAATCTAGGCAGATACTAGAAACCCTAAATCAAATTAAAGATAAACTGGAAGAAGAAATCTGGAATTTTTCAAAAATTTTAACAGGGTCCGCAGGCTCCCAGAAGTAACAGGTGCGGTTCCGCATTGGTTACTTAAGGAAAGTGCGAAACTGCCCGCACTCTGCAAAAGAACAAAGTGCGGTCCCCAGAAAAATTCAAGAAAAACATAAAAGATTTCAACATTTTCAAAAGCAAAGAAAACCTAAGCTACCCAGGCAGGTATCCACCAATCAAAAACTAGAAAAATCTTTTTCTCAAATCAAAATAAAGGAAAACCAAAAAACAAGAATTCTTCCCCAGTGTGGTCGCCAATTTGTTGAGCGGATAAATCAATCTTGCGAACAAGATCGATCTCCCTAGTACCAAAAATTAATCTAGCAACAAACAACCAAATAAACCTATCTTTCTCTAGACATATGCGATTTACAAAAGAATACTATAAAGGTGTTAAGGACTTACCTTAGATCCAATGCTTGTTCGAAGTAGTTGTCCCTCGATCAATTGAAGGAGTTATCCTTATAGACCTGCAGTCACAAACAAGCAAACATTAAATAGTACCTGTATAGTAAATATTATAAATCATTCCTATCATGGTGATCAAGGAATCCATGAAATAAATAGTTAATTAACAACTTATTGAGAAAAATAAATTCATTTGTATTAACTTTGAATAAAGAAAACCTTACAACCTTAGCCTTGATGTTGAACAGGCCTTCCCGGGGTCCAAAGCAGGAATCTCCTCTACTCTGACAAGCCTTGAACTCTTCCAACCGAGACAGATAGAGGTATGTGATCTCTCCTCACAAAAATCTCAATTAAACGAGTCTGAATCCCAACAGCACTTAACCTCAAATCATTCTAAAGCTTGAACTCCCCTTGAGGCTACCCAATGCCTCTTTTTATAGTGCAAAAGAGGAGGTTTCAGTTCCAACTATGAAGGGATATAATCCTCCTTCAAAGGGATAAGCTCTTCACATCAAGGGGTTAGCTCCTTAAGGTAAGGGATACATGAACCTCAAAAGAGCAGTTTTGCCACCACAAGATTCTTTCTAGAGGCTTCTAGAATTTACTGAAAGTGAGATTTTTGAGTTTACTTGTGCCTCTTTAATGTTTTATAGGGGTCTGCACCCATAACACAGAGAAATTGCGTTCAGGTACGCAGGATTCATGAACATTAGGTGCGAGACCACAGGCAAGATACAAAGAAAGTGCGATACCAGAGTTAAGTAGATTTTTAAGAACTTTTCTCTTATTTTCAAGGCTTGACATGAAGAACTGATATGTTAGACTTGCAAAGGAGGAAGTATGAGTGATAATGAGCTCCTACATATAGCATAATGTTAGGATGACAATTTTCAGTGCAACAGCACTTGTCGGTCCCGATGGTGAATTTCCTAAAACAAGGAGGCATGGAGGCCTTGTAATGCCTCATGGTGTAGCCTGGCTAAGTTCAGCTGGAATTCTATACTGGCCTAGACTTGGATTCCCAGGTTAGGTGGACTAATCACAAGGGCTGCGCTAGGTAGAGAGCAGAGGCGGCTTTCATCTGTAACTAGTGCGACACTGCTGGGTGCCGAGGGCAATGGTACTTGAGTCACATTGGTATGCAACGTGTCTACATTTAGTTGTAGAGTGCAGAGCTCTGCGTGAATTGTGTCAATCACATATTTCTGCTATTCCTCTAAGGCGAACCATCTGTCTTCTGCGGCCAAAGTGACCACATCAGCAATTTGCTCGAGGTCTCCCTTGATCAGTGTGACCATCTCATTTTGTTCCGTCTGCTGAGCGCACTGCTTCTTTCAAGGCCCTTTGTTAGGCTCACTTATTCGATTTGTGCCATAGGGGGAGGCAACACCTCCTGCGTCCTGTTAGTCATCAGTAATTTTTTCTTTTTATAGATGAATAGATGCTTATCCTAGATTTCTAAAAAACAAAATTCATGAATATTGTGAGTTTTAGAAATCTCACTGCCTTCATTATCCTTAGGATAAATGTTTCACTATTTTATTATCCTATCCTATCATGGTCATCCTACTACTCCTAGAAGACCCATCATGGGATCATGCCACTCATATTCACTATGTTTTTCCACCTCTGACCTTAGCACTATGTTTTTACTTGCTTAACCCCTCCACTTGCCACCTAGGAACACCTACCAGCTTACTCATTTTTTTGTGTACCAAATACATCAAACATTGATGGTCTCCAAACTGTCTCTGTAGGATCTATAGATAAATCAAGTACATTATATTTTGGATCTTCAATACATCAGTTTGTCAAAAACTCTGTTTTACACCCAAAAACCCCAAGTCAAGCTTTCAGCCAAAGGCCAAGTCCAAGGAGCCTCCCACTAGGTCATTTTAGGGTTTCATAGGTTGTAGGTTTGTTTTGGTGTTCTAAATCACTATTTTTCATATACCAAGAAGGTGAATCAAAGAGAAAGAAGGTTAGCACATGATTGTCCAAAATGGATCAGAAAATCCTTCAAGGAAGGTCTCCTTGGTCAAGCATGTTTTCTGCAAGGGACAACCGCCCATTTTGACATTTCTGCAGGAATGTCAAGGTGGCTATTAGCCAAAAATTAGGTAAGGTAAGAGGCTAACTCATCATTAAGGACATCCACAACAAAAGAGAGGCAGCATGCCTATGTTCAAAGAGAATCAGGGTTTTTAGGATTAATTGGCTAAACGGTATTTCCAAGCAAGTAACCAATGCAAAGGACCACAAGGACAGAGGCACATCAACACAACCAAGTATAAATTGAAGATTTTTAGAAGTTATAAATGAAGAAGGGAAAAGGTGAGGTGAATTGAACAAAAATGAATGAACTTGAAAAGGCTATAGAGAACTTAGAAGACAACACTAATTATTCTTCTCTAACAACCCTAAAACCTAAGATTTTGGAAAGATAGGCAAAGTAGGTAAAAGAAGATGATGGGCCTCCATCGATTTAAAAGCTATTGAAGGTGAATTCTATGGTTTGACAAGGTAACAATGCTTCACTGTATCAAATCGGGACAATGCAAAGAGTATCAATATGATGGAAATCAAGCCTTCAGTTGCAGTCAATTGCCCTCAAAATGGTCAAAGGAAAGAAGGCATGGGGTTAAGTTTCAAAACAAGAAGTCAAGCTAATCACGAGTTTATTGTTGAGTAACTGAGGTTTTCAAACTCCAAGAATGACAAAGGGGACAAAAAACTATTGTATCATAGGCACCTGCAAAAAATAGAAGTGGCCAAGAAAAGACATAGCAGGCATGATTTATAATCTTTGTCAAAATGGGTATATCACTATCAAAATCGTTTTTCAGTACAAACAAGAAGAGGTTTAGGAGTACCAACACCCCCAAATTTAAAAGGGACCTCTTCATCTCTCCAGCAAGCCATCACCAAAGGAATAAGAATCACTTTGAAAATTTTCAAATCACCTACAATAAAGGGTCAAAGGATATGAGTAAAAAATGATAAAGTGACAAAACATTAGCAAAAGTGGGTTTTATGATTTTAATTTATTTCTCAAAGGTATAAAGGAATCTCATTTATCATTTTTAGCTCATTTGTCATTTTCAAGGAAATAAAATAGCTTCCAGGAGAAAATTCTGAGTTTTTGAGAGATTCTGGGTCAAGTCACTGGCGTTGTGCGAATACCCTGGCGCTGCGCTCACAGACCCTGGCGCTACGCAAAAGGAGGTCTTCACAGTGCAGTTTTTACATTATGCTATGCATATAGTAGGTGATGCTGCACGAATAATTCAATGCTATGCTCAGGCGAAACCGACCCGACACCCAGTTTTCCACCGGCGCTTCTCGCAGAAGGCGACCCAACAGTGAGGGCAGGGCGATGCACTAATACAGAAATTCCTTCGAATTGCAAAAAAATTGCCAAAGGTTAAAGGATACACCTCCAAATCACTCCAAAGACCTGCAAGCAAGCTAAATCTAGTAGGTGGCCTATTTCCCCTCCTCCTCAAGTGTTTTTAGTGATTTGATGGCTAAAAGAATGATTGAATCCTAGTGTTTGCAAGTCCTAGGTCATCATGGCAAGCAATCCTTTGTTTTGACCTCCAAACAATTTTCAGTGAAGGAGAGTGAATTAGGGTAGTTACACTTCATGTTCAAGATAAGCCCCATTAAGCTCAAAAGCACTCAGTCATAAACCTAACCTCCACATCACTCATTCACAAAAGTTTCCCTCACCACCATTTTCATTTTCCTCCTCCAAACCTAAGTTTTTCCACAAACAACCCTAAGCACCATGTCAGGATCAGAAGACAGTAGTAGCAGTGAAAGAGGCCAAGGGCCTATGAGGCAAAACCACAAGGGAGGGAGAGTGAACATATTTGAACCCCAGAGCACAGTGGACATTACCTCATCTCCCATGATCCTCTCATGCTTTCAGAATGTGGGATGTTTCTAATTTTGTGAGAGATTCAAACAAGTGCAAAATCACCCAGAGTTCTCAAGGTTACTCATCCTTAACCTGCAAAAAAAACAATAAAGCCTTGCAGGGGTAGATTTTGAAATATCAACAGATACCATCTCTAATGCTACAGGTATTCCTAATGTTGGTGAGAAGTGGTTTAAGAAAGAAAAATTAAAAAAGAGCTATTATGAGCCATTTGTCAAGACTAGGTACAGAGAAGGTTGTAAGGCCATTTTCCCTTTCTCACACCTAAAACAGAGGTTTTCACCCTTAATGAGGATCATTATGAAGTACTTTACCTGTGAGGGGACATACTCAATGCTCTACTCCTACCATGTTAGATTGATCACGCATTTCATAGGGGTCAAGATGCTAAATTTTCCCTATTACCTCTATAGGAGCATTAAGAAGATGTCCTCTATTGTCTAGAGTAGGAATCACTCCCAACATATGCAAAGTTTGTTCCACCACTCATTTATCAAGAGGGTGGTTCTACATCAGTTGGAACAAAAGGGCATACCTTGGGAGGCATTCATAGCTCATGAGGCATTCACAAGCCCTCAGCCACATCATCAACAAAAATTTCCTTCATCATCTCATCCTTCTCCCTCTACTCCTCTATCCCCTCCTCAAACAAACCTCCCTTCCTCCCCTTTTCTTGGTGCATCAAATGAAACAGGAAGTGGCAATGAAGAATCCAGTGAAAAAGAGGGTGAAAATGACAATGGGTCAAGCCCAAATAAGGAGGAGGATCATAATGATGAACAAAATAAATAGGGTGAGAGTGAATATGAGTCAACTCAAAATGAGGATGAGGGAAATGATGATCTTAGCCCACCAGACGTAGAAAACATGGAGATAGATGGTGATTATGAGTTAAGTCAACCAGAGGCAGAGGATATGGAAACAGAGAAAGAGGATCAAAATGAAAGAAATGAAAAAGATAACAGTGAAAATGAATTGAGAAATGATGAAGGGGGAAGCTAGGATAAAGATCAAAACAATGAGGAAAATGCAGAGGCTAAGGGCAGCAATGACACCCAAGAAAGAATCCTCAGTGATGGATAAGACAACAAAGAGCAAAATGTTCATGACAGTCATGACAGTCATGAAGACAATCATAAAAATGCTGAAGGAGGTGAAGGGGTTGACAGTGAAATTAAGGATCATAGTAGTATAGAGGCAAGTAGCTCAAATGAAGAACAAAATGACAATGCAGAAATCAATGAAGAGGATGAGAGTGGTGATGGTGTTGAGGACCAAGAGGGCAATGATGAAGCAGAGAATGTGATGACTGATGATGCTAATAATGAAAATGAAGAGCTTGATGATAACAAAAAGGATCACAGCCATGATAGAGACACCAACAAGACTAAAATCACTCATTTTTCATTAGCATATCAAAGAGGGCCTAGTCTTGTGTTCGTTGCCTCAAAAAGGCAAGGGACCATGCCCTCCACCTCAGCTCCAAAACTTGACAAAGGCAAACAAAAGGTAAAAGAATAAGAGGAAGATCATGAGGTTGAAAGGGATTTTTAACTCATCCAAGTGGACCGTGATAAAGAAAATGAGGCAAGGATTTCAAAATTTCTCCTCCAAGACAAAAATGCCCAAATCAGAGACTTCGAAGCAAATTTGGATAGGGCAAGGAATGTTATTCATTTTTATGAGATAGAAAAAAAAAAATGAGCGTACAACATGCCATTTATGAAGCTAGAGCAATCAAAGCCCGAAAAGAAGCTCAAAGGGCACAAGAAAATATAGAAGAATACATGGGCACCTATGAAGAAAATGAGGATGAAGAAGGACAATCTAGGAGGAGACCAAGAACCATGGGTTTAAGGAAAGCCTTGGTAAGAGAAAGAGAAAAAGAATTAGCCTTGGCAGAGCAGTTCACTCTGAATGAATTGCTTGCCAGGGAAATAGAGTATGACCGGGAGCCATGGCTAGAGAGGGAAAACATACACTTGGAGTCCAACCTGGAGAAAGAAAATGAGAATCTTGATCTCCAGAGGAAGATGACTAAGCATTATGCCCAGAGAAATCAATTTGCAAGGGCTAAACTGAAGAAAACCCTTACCAAGCTACAGGCACTAAAAGAGGCAAAGGGAAAAGAAAACCATGGATTTTTTGCACAAGCTTCTCTACAGGTCTCTCAAACCCCATGAGGGAGACATCCACCAATTTTGAAGAAATTTTGACAAATTTTGGTTTTTTGAGAATTTGGAGACCTATAAGCGTAGCGCCACTAGCGCTACACTTTTCCCTCAAGCATCCTCAGAGGGAAAAATTTTCATTTTTGGATTTTCTCATGACTAGTACAGCGTGCTCACCAAATTTCAAAACATTTGGAGCATTTTTTACCCCTCAAAAGGTCAAAAAACACCTCATTTTTCACCTTTCTGCCTCCTTTTCAGGCTTGGTGTTGCGCTCAGAGAAGTTTTTGGAATTTGATATTTTGGACATGTTACAGGAGCTGGATAAGAAGGCCAAGAGTATTTTTGGAAAGTAGACTCATCAGGCTTTCCAACGGGCCTTCACGGGAAATTTTTGACATCGGGAAGGTCACCAAAAAATGGCTGCAACAGGACCTATTTTTTGCTCGGGATGGCGCTACGCTTATGGAATTCACTGTGTATTTTTGGCCAAAGTCAAAAAAAAAAACTCATTTATTGCCAAATGATATTTTAGTGTTTTTTTAGGCAAATCACTCTAAAAATAGATGCTAGGAGTTATTTTAGCATTTATTTCATGGGATATTTTGTGCCTTGGGCCTTGCATGGTATTTTGGGCATTAATGACAGTTATGAGTGATTTTGACATTTTCCAACCCTATCTAGGGTTTTTTTCCCTCCTTTGATAAGTTAAATAGAGCATGAGGGCTTCATTGTAAAAGGTTGGCATTTGATGATTTTTGAGAGCAATACATGGTTTTCTTGAGTTTGAAGAAGAAATTGGTGTTGTGGAGTTTGTGAATGGCCTGCTTTGATTGATAATGAAAGAGGATACCTTGTAGGTCCCTGAGCATGGTTAATGGTGATGTGTCTCTATTTAGTTCTTGTTTTCATGTTTATCATTTTGTTACATCCTTCTATATTGCTGTAGAACAAAAAAGTATAGGCTAAGAAATGTTGTTTGAGGCACCTTAGTCCTTCCTGCTTCCTATTGTCTTTATGTTTTCCTCTGTTGGGTTAGTTTAAGAAATTATTAGTTGCTTCTTAGAGCCACCTATGCTTGTTTATTCCATGAATGGTTTAATATAGTAGTTTTCAAATATGTTTCATGGTTAGCCCTACTTACTTGATGTTATTTAAACTCTGTTTTTGGAATCTCTCTTTGAAGTACTACTTGTTAGGTTTAGCCAAAGAGGCCTTGTTATAGTCATGCCCTTTGTCCATGCTTGAGAGTTTTTCTTAAAGTTCTTTGTAGCTTGATCAATGATTCTTAGGAGTTCCCTCTTATTTGATTAAAGTTACATGTTATCTTATATGTTTTTTAACCTTGAAGGTGAAATCACTAGAAGTTAGATCAGTCTCTTGCTTTCTATGGCTCACTGAATTGTTCATCTTGAATGCTTGTTTGCGTAAGTGTGATCAAAATTTATTGGTTTGACCTATCTTATGATCATGTACTTATGTTGTTCAGTATTTGATACCATCTTGTTTAAAAGTACTTGTTTAAGGATTCTTCACTGCCCTTACACACCTACTATGCTCACCAACTTAGTGTTCATTTCATTTCACACATGCCTTAAAGATCCATTTGACCATGCTAGATTTTCCCTGTGATGCATCCTGTTTCATTATTGAGATATCCATGACTTTCATAGACTCCATAGCCCAATGATTTGAAGACCTCTCACTCCACCTATTCTACTCGATCATCTTACCCAACCAAAACCAACAAACAAACCCTATACTTAATAACTAGCCTAAAATCAACCATCTAAAACAAACAAGTTCACATCCTTTGCACATAATAGAGAGAGTCCTCTCTGAGTCCAGGAAGGCTAGGTCCTAAGACTCCAAAGATTGGTCTGATGTTACCCTATGCATTTGGTCTACCAATCTGCTAAATCACGAGACTCTAACACGTCCAATCCCTTAGTACCCATGTCTGGTTGCGAATCTGGCTAGGGCTATGGCGCTGTGTCCTTCTCAGTGGTCTACTGTTGCTGTTCATCCTTCGCAATGGTTGGTTGTAGCTACTCGCCCTTTGGGGAACCAAATATTCTTGCCTTGTCAATCCCTTTGCTTGAGCTTCACATCTCCTTGGTCATGGTTGGGTTAACCTCTGTAATAGTTACGCCTGCAGTGCCCACCGCACTAGACTTGAATCCAATATTCCACTGCGGAGGCCATGTGGTGACTACTCGATCAATATCTTCATCCGCAACCATATATGGGAGAGAGATCCAAGTTTAATCCTTATGAGATCTGATTTGGAAGTTGTGCATGGTGACTTGGAAGGCCGCAATGCCCTTGTATCTTTCATAGATTGCTGGAGACAATCGTGGGTGGGAATCGATAGCCGCTGCCAAGCTGCTCTGAAAAAGGACCCAGAAGACTTGGTTGTCTTCAATACGATGCACATCCTTAGAATCCCACAGTTTCATATAGTGGGCCCCCTCACACATGTCCGAGCTGAGTTCTGGGAAGATCGATTCCATAGGCGCTTCCCATGCGATCAATACGATAAGGAATAGAAGCCAAGAATAGAAAAATTCCCATCCTTGCTCCTAGGATTCATAGACATTGGCTAAAAACTTGTTACACAAGTATTGGGACCAATTGAAGTAGGCTCCTTTCTTGCATTGACCTGCTAACCGAATGACATAAGCAGGGACAATATTGACCTGACACTTTATCATCATCTTGCATGCCAACAAGATGGTACCGAACTACGTGGAAGGATCACTAATGGAGCTTATCATAAAGCCCCGAGTATTCTGCTCCACATGATATTTTTTCTGTACATATTCAGCAGTTTTAGCTTCATACTTCTTCCCAACATGCAACAGAGGGTCCGAACCTTCCATCGGAAGACCCGTGATCCGATGGATAAGCACTGCGTTGATAGGGATTCGGTCCTGGATCCATAAACACCCGTCATGAACCAGGGCAAGAAACTGACGCACCAAACGGTCCATGATATTGTAGTGGCCAAAATGCGGCATCCTGACCAGGTTGAGGAGCTCATACCCCGCCACTCTGCATACCTAGCTTACAGGGACAATTTTGATCCCATCTTCTTCCTGAATTATTTCAAGGTATAATTCGGGCACCAATTTAGGGAAGGCCTCCAAGTTTTCCAAGTTGTGATCGTCAATTTTGATCTCATGGAGCCTCCCGAAAGGTTCACTAATGACGGGGACTTCTCCCAGGGTCAGTGGCATCTGCAGATAGGTGATCAGCCCGTCAAGGTTCTTTGGCGTGTGTGTCGAGGGCCTGCGTGGTTGAACGAAGGGAGGTAACCAATTGATCGGGTCAGCGGGCTAGGCCTCCTCCTGAGCAACACGTGCCCGGGGCGTCGCCCGCGGGGATTTTATGATTGTCGAGGAAGTACAAGGCTTCCCTCCAGCCCTTTTTGTGGGTTTGGGGGGTTTCCCTATTCCTCCTGTCTGTTCCTTTCCCTTCTCTGTGACTGGTGTGGAGAAAACTTCTTCTGCTTCGGACTCAATCTCCACCACTTCCTCGGTTCCGTGCTCGGTCGAGGTCACAGGTACCGAGGATTCAGCAGGACTATTAGTCATCATTCTAGCACGAAAAATGAATCCCAACCCTGGGTGGCTATTGTCGGAAGCTGTAGGCTACTCAGACATGAAAGGGACACTATAGGCACAACACAAATTCGTCAAGGAAAAACAGGCCAAGTATAAGATATACAACTGATACAGAACCCTTGTCTGATCTATTTGGCCCCTTTTATAGCTTATGCGAGCACTCAATGGTTGGTTAAATTTCACTTGGGACTTACCATCATGAAAATGGTAAAAAATATCCCGAAATTGCCTCATTAAATGCCGGTCAGCCGCTCCTTCCAATGGTATTTTTTTTGTTTTACCTTATTTGACTATCCCACCGATTAGTTTTCGCACCCTTGGTGCGTGCAACACACCCCTGCGCTTCCCGTGCATCCCTATGTTTTTGGCATACCTCCTGTGCTCCCCGCACTCCTTCTGCGTTCTGAGTTTATTCGTGCGCCTCCGGCGCACAGGTCCCATGAAATCGATGGCCCATTTGTCAAAGGCGTGCAGGGCCAATCACGGTTGAAGGGGTATGTCATTTCTACATGGTGGCATTCTTGTCCATTGGCATGTATCGCAGGCCCTACAGTAGTAATGAGAGTCAGTATGCAGGGTGGGCCACCATAATCCAGCTCACAAGATCTTCTGTGCCATTGCTTTCCCTGCGTCAAAACCTCCCGCGACCCCATCATGAGCTTCTGCCAAGATATCAGGTTGTTCATGCTTCAGGATGTACCTGCGAAGCACTTCATCCTCACCCATTTTGTATAGATGTCCTGTGATGATGGTAAAATCCGCAGCATGGGCTACCAACTCTTTCTTCTGCTGCACCTAATACTCCATAGGTGCCATGCCTATAGTCAGGAACTGGACAATCATTCGGCGAAGTGCACATTGATTACCTTAATAGCAAACAGCTGCGCATTAGTCAATCCTTCCTCTAGGTTGGTCGGTTCCTCGCCATTATCGATTCGAGATAAGTGATCCGGTCCAGCATTCAACTTCTCAAATTCGGACTCCTGGAACAGCAGAATCCATCGGCAGATTTTCCCCCCCAACACAGGCTTATTCACCAGGTACTTCAAAGCCGAATGATCTATAAAAATTTTGAAGTGCAACCCTAGCAGATAGTGCTAATACTTCTGTAATGCATAAACCATGGCCAACCCCTTCCTCTCCGTGGTGGCATAATTGCGCTCTGCACCTAAGAGCTTTCGACTAGAAAATGAAATGGGATGATCAATGTCCCCATCTCCAGGCTGTGTAAGGGCCGTTCCTAGGGCGATTCCTGAAGCATCAACGTGAACATGGAATACCTTCACCCAATCAGGAAAAATAAGTATAGCTGTAGATACCATCGTCTCCTTAAGTAGCTCAAAGCTCTTCTAACACTCGTCGTCCCAAAAAAAAGAAACATCCTTCTTAAGCAGCCTTTCTAGAGGTGATGTGATCAGTGTGTATCACTGAATGAACTTCCGGTAGTAGCCCGTATGGCTAAGGATCGGACACAAATTTTCTCAGTCGTCGGTATGGCCAGATTGATGATAACCGCAACTTTCACAGGATCAACCATCAGCCCCTATTGAAAAACTATATGTCCAAGCAAGATTTCAAAGGGTACACGGAAGATAAATTTCTTGACATTCAGGGAGATTTGGTGCTTTCTACAAGCATCCAACATCATGTGCAGTTTCGAAACATGTGTCTTTACTAAGCTGAAGATAGTCCAGTCATCAAAGTATACTTCCAGAAATTTCTGGATGAACTCTTTGAACACTGTGACCACTACTCGCGAGAAGATAGCAAGGGAATTCTTGAGTCCAAACGACATGATTGTATACTGGAAGGATCCCCATTCAGTGGCAAATGTAGTTTTGCTGCGATCTTCTGGTGTGATTCTGTTCTGATGGTATCCTAAGAACCCGTCAGTAAAGGAGTAAGCTTCCTGCCCTCCGACGCTATCAAGGATTTCATTTGAGAAAGGTGTGGGAAAAGGATCATGTACGCAAGCATCATTTAGTTTGCACAGGTCCACGCAGATGCGTATCTCTCCCTTTGTATTTTTCTCCTGGACCACCATCGGACTTACCTAGTCCGACTATTCTACTGGTTCGATGATACCTGCAAGGAGCATTTTATCAATCTCCTCCTTAACCTTTTTCTTATACTTTGGGTTCAGCTGGTAAGGATGTTGCTTCATAGGGCACGCATCAGATTTGAGTGTGACGTGCATGACCCCAAGGTCCCCTATGATTCCTTTGAGCTTTGAAAATTTTGATGGAAATAAATCCTGGTGCTCTGTGAGTGGTTATGCGACCTTGCATACTGTATTATCATCCCAGTAATCGCCAATTTTAGCCAACTTAGGCTTCTCTTCCGTGCCAATGTTAATTTCACACGGCTTCAGAGGCTTCGTAATATCAACAGTTTGTAGTGGGGGTCCCACATCAGCGCTCTCTGCTTCTAATTCTGGGATAGAGACATTGCACAGGTCTTCATCACATTATTCTATGGTCATGGAGCGGAAGTTGATAATATCCTGCATTTGTGTTTCCCACGTTGGTGCCCCACATGCCTCGTCAAGGCATGATTCGTTGAACACAAAGGTATCTATGTCCTGCAGAGCTTCGTCAAGCACCTCAGTCCCCTCTGTTAACCCAAATGACCCTAGAAACTCATCCTTTAGTGCCTCCCAGTGGCAGGTGCGCTGATGGAGCTCCGCATCTAAGTACCACGCGGTGGGAATTGGTCCGAAGGCATGAATAAATAGGTGAACCTATTCTGCTGGAGTCCGATCGCACCACTTTTCCATCCATGCAAACAAATGCTTGCGTGAGTCTGCTGGACTGAGGAATGGCTTCACGCACGAGTGGGCCAGAGGTTCGAATCGCAAGAGCATCGCATCCCGGCATTCTCCCCAATCCTAGAACGCTCGTTTATGTGCATCCCACCACCTTGCAGGTGTGGCATGCATAGCTAGATTAAGGGCCCATAACCTTCGCTTGTTTGGAACCTCTATTTCAAATACCTGCAAAAACTCTTTAATACTACCAGAACCATCAAAATAAGGCAATTCTCTTACCTATGAGGATATGCATCGGAAGTTCTTGGTAATTCTAAGACTTCGAAGCATGGATACGTCATGCAACTGATTTTGCCAATTCTCCATCTCCCCATCTGAGTCGGAGAAGCATTCACTATCCTTTTCCCAACACAGTACACCATCAGCCATGGGGTTAATCCAGTATTATTCTCGCGCAGTTAGTTTATAGATATGATCTACTTCCTCCTCTTCAAGCACCGGTTCCATATACTGTTCTCGATCTGCAAGGTCTAATGGTACTATTACCCGCGTACCTTCATTTTCAAATATCATGCATATTATCTTTAAGTTGATAATACCTCCCATGTCGAGGGCCCAGTCTGATCCTAGGAGCGCAGGGTAGGGGTCTGCATATTCTACAATTTTAATGACCTCAAAGTCAACCCGGACCTTAACCCCGTCGATATCGACTACGATCTTTGACAGTCTGCCCAACGATATGATCTTCTACTGGTTGTCCATGCGTAGCTGGATAGTGGAACATTCTAACTTTGGTTCTCCCATGCACTGCCAGGTCTTCTTAGGCAGGATGTTCACATCTGATCCTAGGTCCAAGATGACCTGATCCATTTCATAATCACCAATCTGGCGGTGAGCCGCATTTCTTGTCCTGTGTTCTTTTTATACTTGTATAACTTATGAACATCCTTAAATTCCGTGGGGGGGTTAGTCCTTTCTGCGCAGTTATCGATCAGGGTCTGAAGATTTTCTACTACCTTTTGGTTGTGTAGTAGCTTCATATAGGTCTATAGGAACGGTTTAACTCCATCATCTGTTGTTAGGTGCGTTGGAGCCTTGGATGTGGATGCTTCTTCTTTTGCAAATTTGTTTCAGGTTGCGACAAAGGCTTCCTTCTCCTTCTGTAAGTCCAAGCCCTCCTTCTTGACTGTTGATTTTCCTGCATTTTGGCTATTAAAATAAGACAATCTTCAATCACATGGTCCAACTATCTACAATACCTGCATGACTGTCTTGTAGGATTAATGCAGTCCCTTGCGAAATGCCCTACTTCCCCACAGTTGTAACAAATCAGTTGGCCTCATCCCCGAATTGCGCTGTCGCCTCTTCCCCCTCCCTTGCCTCTAGATGGGGAGCCACCGATCCCTGAGGGGGATCTTGGTGAAGAGGGGTCAGCCTGCACCCTGTAGATGTTTCCTCGATCGACCACTAAATCAAGAGTCTGGAAATTCTGTTCATCATGTCCAACTAATCGACAAAACCTACACCATTGTTGCTTTACTTCTGGAATGTATGCACCAAGACGAGGGTAATGGTTGGTATCATGCAGTTCAGCTACGTGGCAGTCATCACACCATAATTTCGGCCCACTTGGTCTCGCAACTTCTCTAGGGCATAAGGGGCTGGGCCCCCCAGTCTGCATGTAGTCTATTAGCAGTGGGCAGTTATCCTTAGTGTGGCCATTCACCCTGCATCGTATACACCATATGTTGGGGCTAGCCTCTGTTCCCCGTTCCTTCCATAGGTTCTGAATCTCTACGTGCATGGCCTCCAATTGCCCTTGTATCTACTGTACCCTGAACTGAGCATTGTCTCTTGGCACAATTTCTAACTTCATCGCTATTTCTAAGGCCTTTTCTTGTGTTTCAATTGCTTGCTGACCCATAGGTCCGTGCAGGTTGGGTAGCAGCATGGCTATGAACCATTCCTTGTGCTGTTGATCATCATACTGAAACCCGCCTTCTCTGATGACCTTCTTCAGTCGTTGATCAGCTTCCCAAACCAATTCAGAGGCTCCTTGTGCAAAGTCTTTTAATTCAACCACTATCTTCCAGTAGGCTTTACGCTTTTTAAACTGTTGTTTCAATGCATCCTTAAGTTCTTGTATTTTTCGATATGAATGTTGGCCTATGTATCCCATGAACCAGTATAGGGCCCTTCCTTCAAAGGCTAGGGACAACTGTGCCCATTTCAAAGCGTCACTAACCACATTCTACGCAGTCCATGCCGATTCTGCTACAAACCAAAACCGTTCCATGTCCTCATCTCCTACGCCCTTGAAGGTAGGCAACTTCATGTGCACATCCATATCTGCTTCTGGTGGTGGTGGTGGAGGTGGAGGTGGAGGTGTAGGTGAGTTCTTACCCTTATGTTGATTCGAAGGTGGTGTCAAAGTGGGGCTAGTTCCTATGTTCGCAGCTAGATTTTTCACAGGGTTGTAGACAGATCGGTCCCCTTCCTGATTGACCCTAAAATACTTTCTTCTTCGAGTTGTTCTCTCACTCAGATCAGATCTCATTCATTCAGTGTGGTTGCATAGAATTCTCTTTTTGCACAGCAAAATTTTGATTAATAAGGGAAGCGTCTTCAGGAACTTACCTGGAAACCCTTTGAAGAACCTCCGCTTTGCTTCTGAGTAGGACACAAACTAATCAACTACAAATTCTGTCACAAAACCTTCCAACACGCCATCCACCCAGTGATCTACTGTACGGGTGATAGTATTATCAGTTTTTTCTAACTGCTGTATCAACTCGGGGGTCCACTGCATGACCCGCTCGTCCTTCCAATATCTCTGGAAGTCTACCAGTATTTCTAACCACTCCTGAAGTTCACGTGCGAAAGTTACAAAGAAAATTTCATAAACTTCAATGAAGATGTACCTGGTCTTCCACTGCTCGGTAGTCAAATTCGTGCTACGATTTTCTTTTACTGCACACTCTTGGATCTGTCGCTCGAACCACTCTTCGATCTCTAACTTTTCAGATCTCCAGAATCCTCATGGCATTACCTGATCTCCCTCAAAATGTTCCCGGTCTCGGCAACAGAACCATTTGTTGGCTTGAGGGGTCCTGACCTAGGTTCAGAGGTTAAGGTTTGCCAACAAACCCCTATACTACTTGCCCTTTTGGCAATGACCTACTTTCGCAGGCCAAGGTCTCACCCGAAGTAGTATGGGTGGGTGTTGGAACCAGGTTTTCTCACCCTGAGAGAGAGTAGGTAATGTAATGGGTCTTCAATTATTGGATCTACACAGCAGAGGCTATTCGCAGGATTTTCAGTATATAACCAGAATGAAGCTTATCATATCTACCTAATAGGTTCGCATCCACGTGCATATTACCAATTATGAGCACACAACAATCTAATCGCAACAATTAATAGATCACAGATACATATACCAGAAACACTGCTACTTCGTAGTTTGTAGCTATTAAACAGACACTTTCGTACATAATTATATAACCCAAGTTTGCATTAATCATAACGAAACAGATCTAGATAAGAACAGATGTTTGACAATACTTCGCATATATATTACTACCAAAATCCTCTTATATTCCCAAAATACTGCCTACGCACACAACCAACAAGGTCTGCACACATCAGGACAGAGGATCTCGCGCACACAGCCACCAGGAGTCCTAACCCAAACAACTTGCCTACAGATCTAGCAATTCGCACTTAGCATCAATCTCAATTCTTGCCTAACCAAAGACTCAAAAAGGTTCATCTATTTATACTGATTTAGCCTACGCATCCAATGGTCTGCAAACCATGGTTTGCGGACTCTTGGTCTACCCTTGATCCGTTACAATATATTCGGGGCTTTGACCCACCCCAAAACCCCTGTGTTAGACTAAATATAACCAAAAATATACAAAAATGGACAAAATTCACAGCTTTTTAGGAGACCCTGCTCCAACACAATGCAGTCCATCAGGTGATATGTCTATGTCCCATCTGCGCATCAATCATAGAATTGATCTTGCTTTTATTGCAGGTGTATATCATCGAGTTTATCTCAGAATTTTTCATATTCTCTTCTTAGTATATAACCCTTTTCCTTGTTCTGCAATCCGTTGTCTTTTATCACATACACCTCATTGAAAAACTCAGAGAAGGTCGAGGTTCTATCCACCTTATTCTGCGTAGTATATGGGGAATATATAGTTGACCCGGACTACTATTTTTTAATAATTTCACTTGTAATCACTTGTAATTTGCTTATTGATATCTTTATATACCTAAAACTGTGCTATCCGAGTTCTGCTTCCTTTTTCAAATTTATATACCATCGAGAATCTCAGATTGAGTCTAAAATATGGGATGTATGTACGCCAAGACTTTGTTTAGGATGACTATGTAATATTTGTGCTATAAGTGCCACAATGTAACCAAGTTGAGATTGTAACCTCAAAACTGAAGTGGATTTGTATCACTAATAGCCCTTTATTGTAAACAAAGCTCTGATACCATGTTGAGAATTTGAAAGGCTATAGGTTATTACAAATTCTCTTCTTGATAATTACTTGTGAATATACTTATGTCTTCTCTTCTTTAGGTTAAGTTAATATTTCATCAAGTCAATTATCAAAACACAAGACACAAAGATTAGGTTCCTAGAGTCAGGGAAAAACCTCTCCCTCTTGGAGAGGAAAACACGCAAAGAATTCTTCTTATCGATCTTCTAATGACAAGTATCATGACCCAGACTTAGACCCTAGACCTAGATTTGTTTTTCAGATTTTCGATCTTCACATTGTGCATTATTCTATTTGAATTTCTTGAACTATGAGAAGGAAAATTAACGATTTACCTTCTCTGCTATTGCTCCTGCTTCTCCTTATGACCACTTTCCTCTAGTTTATTTGTATAGAAGCCTTTCCTTTTAACCGCACTGTAACTTAGTATCTGTTCGCACTGAAGTTTGTTGTAGATTATGCATTATTTCTACTGTGGTATCTACATGATCACTGTTTTGGTATCCACACTATCTTAGTATATATACTTGCTGCCTTTTTTGTGGTGTCCGAAAACGATCACTGCTATAGGTTCCACAAATGCTTCTTGTAATATATATCCGCAGACTCTTCCTATCATTCTGGTTCAGATTTATCCGCAATTATCAGAGTAATCTATATTGAATTGATGTCTATTATCCACATGCACATAGGAATATATATATGTGATGAATCAGCTTTTAGGCTGACCTATATGTAGTCTTGTAGGCCAACTACAACAACTTCTTCTTCTATCATTTGAGAGACGTCGGTTTGAGGGCATTTTCTTCCATAAAATTCTTGGATGTAATACAAGGATTTTACAAGATCTAGAGCATATAATGAAGACAAATTCCTTCATATATATATACATGACACATAATTATATTCTATGCCTAAAAGACCTGAACCTAGTAGACATCAAGAATAAGTCTATCTACAAAAAAATCTTGCTCATGAAACTCATGAAGCAAGTACACCAAATATATTTTACTATCTTTGACTTCTTCTTTACATATATACATAATTACATAGTCAACATGAAGACTGACCTAGTTAAACTTTTCAACAAGGTGTACTTCGTAGTTACAAGAGGTAAGAAGTGGGATAATTTGCACTAGAAATGCACTCTATGCTAGTGAAAAAGGAAGATAAAAGCATGTGCGTGTAGTGTTTGAGATAGTGACTTGAGGCTTGAGGGTTGAAGCTGACCAAGAGAGAGAGACAAGGTATTGTGTAGTTCTCTATTGTAAGGGTTCAGATAAGCCTCTCTGTTGACTAGAACTACACACTGCATAGTGTAAGAGAGGATCAATAGAGCTTCTATATAGTGGGAAAGTCCAAGAGACAAAGGTAAAGTGATTGTTGGTTGTGACTACAAAATGCGCAGTTCTTAGGGAAGAGGAGGCATGGATTTCACATTTGAGCCTTACAAGGACTGAGGGATGACCCCACTATCTACTGGAACTGGACAATGCATAGTAGGAGGTAATACAAGGTAAGGAATTTCACAGTGATGGGTTTCAATCAATAGGAGAGAAAAACTAGCCATTGTAACTGTGCAATGCATAGTGATTGAGGGACATGATTAAGCTTGCATAGTTGAGGGATGTAGAGGTTGATACAAAGCCTGAATTTTGACTAAGAATGCATAATGCACAATGGAGGCCTAACTGGGAAAATATTGTTCAATGAGAAGATGCAAGAGGTAGGGACTCAAAATTGTGATTGTGCAATGCACAATTGGTGGAGGAAATGGTTGTGCAGTGTGAAGTTCCAGGAGGTAAGGATGGCTAAATGGGTCTTGTGACTATGCAATACATAATATAAGAAGGCACAAATATGGGTGGTTAGTCGGCAAGTTGTGAAGACAAGAGAACTTCAAAATTTGACTAAGTGTGGGATCAGTGAAGCAAAAAGATGATATCAGAGCATGAAAAAAGGCTTGAACATGATCAAACACTCAAAAATGACTAGAAACGTGACAATGAAACATTCAATACCCAAAATCAATATACATCCATTGAAATGACAACAAAAGGACACATAACTCCAAGTGCGACACTTACGATACACTTTGCGACACAAGTGTCAATTGTGACCAGAAAGTGTGTTGTGCTATGGGGGTGTGGCTAACACATATTATTATGATATATAAGATCAAATAATGCAGAGGAGTGTGCTATAAATTCATCTAGTGGTGTTATAAAGTGTTACACATGTAGGAGTGAAAACCATCAAAAGTGACACTTGCGATGATTAGAAAAAGTGAAAAAAACACTTGCAAAAGCTAAATAAAGTGAAAGAAACACATGCTAAAGAGAAGAAAAATAAAAAGAGACACTTGTAAAAGTGAAAAAAATTAAAAATTATAGTCATGAATGTGAAAGTGAAATTTGTGAAATAAAAAGGTGTGCAAAAACGATAGTTGAGAAGACTCACTAGAATGATGATAGAATTTCCACTAAGAGTGAGAGAGACTATCAAATAATGTTGTGCACTTACTGTTGGCATGAATTGCATAGTAAATATCCTTGTAAACTATGTAATAACTGTATGTAGGAGCTACATAGGTTCTATGAGTTTCACAGTGCTTATTACCAAGGATTGTGCAATCAATACTGCTAGTGACTGCACATGCTCTATTTCCAAAGGTTGCACAAGCATTGTTTTAAGGATTGTGAAATTATTTTATACATAAGTAAACATTGACTACTATGCTTGCAAGAAATAGGTGCACTTGTGAATGCATCGAAATCTAAGCATGTGTAATAAAGTGGTTTTTAAATTTAAAATCTTATAATAAGGGTTAAACACTCAAAAAAACATCGATCAATCATGAAGCGACTATGATCAACATGAAACGAAATATTGTAAGATCACAAGGAGGTTGTCTGTCACAACGACAACACTTGGTGACAAATTTAAATAACTCCAACTTATTTATTTAGTTTTATCTTTAAGTATTTAAGGAAGCTTGGTTTTCTATGTATATTACCTTGGCTTTTCCACTTATGTTGGCTAAATATATAGTCTCTCCTCTTCCTTTATTAGTTTCAAACACATTTACAAGACTAGTCATACCTCAACTATTTTGATAGGGGAGAAGGATAAAAATAATACTAAGCTTTTGATATTTTGAGTCCCCAATGTTTCTCCACTTCCAATAACCCTATTCAATACCCCGACATAGTCACCTCAAGGAATCACAAGCATTGCTTCACTGCCAATAGGAATGTTTGGTACCCTGGTGAAGTTGCTTGCTTCACCTCTATATGCAGGAAGGATTTATCTTCTTCAACCTTTATTTTATTTTCTAAATGATATGTTGTAGCATTTATTGAACATTTATATGCTTGGGTGGAAGAGGAATCCTAGCCTATTTAACGAGCAAGAGAGGTTATTCCTTGTTTGATGGATTCAAATGATATTTGAAATGGATATGCTCATTTTAAGTTTTATCCTTTCCCTTTCTGCTAGGTCCCTGTAATACTAGTGTATCCCATTATTCTTATTGTTAGTATAGCCCCCTTATTATTATTTTTGTGCCCATGTAGTCCCCATATTGTTATTATTGTGCCCCATAGAAGCCCACTATTTTTATTGTTGTGCCCATATATTGTTATTGTTATGTCGGCTAGGATTATATTGTGACCCATTGGACTCCTATATATAGAAAGGAGGTTTTGTGATTTGTATCATCCAAGAATTTTTCATTTATTTAATGTAAAGGAGGTTTCCCCCTCGAAGAGGCTGATTTATAAGTCATTGATCTCTCTTTTCTTCTATTTTTTGAGCTGGTTTCATAACATTTGGTATCAGAGATATGGATTCTAGGGTTTCGCTGCTACAAACATGTCATCTTGGAATTTTCACTGTAACATTTTTTCTATGAAGTTTCAAAAGCTGGAAAAAAACCCATTTGAGTTGAAACCCTGAGGAACTTTGTGTAACAATTTCATATTTTGGTTCACTATATTTTCGGAGATATGATAAGAGGAATTTAGGGTTTTTGCAGGCTCCAAAATTTCATCTCAAACAGGTGGCTAAGGGAAAATCGTCATAACTTTCGTTTCAAACATTGGATTGGAACTATATAAAAAGTGACCGAAAGTGCACAGACTTTAGTTTCTTGTGTATCGATTTCAGAGGCGAAGGTAAAAACAATGACACCTGGAACACCATACAATTTCGCTCTACTAAACCAACCCATAATTAGGTCATTGTGGGAGATTAGGAATAACTTTATCTTGAAGAATCAAAATTAGGTCTGACATGCGGAATTGGAAAGAAGACTTATAGTGTTACGACAAGAAAAAAATTTAGATCTCGGAGATCCAAAATTGCAAAGTTAAAACTGTTTCAAGATCGAGCTCCTAAAATAAAGAAAAATGTGTGTATTTTAAGAAAAAACATTGCATAAATTTTGTTTAAAAAATCAGTTTGAAGTGTTTCCAAGAGCATATTGAAGCATATATATCAATATTGAGTCTATAATGCCACCCAAAAAGAATTCCACACCCATTCATCCCTTAGAAAACTCTATATGACGCATGAAGAGGAATAAGTGCAACATGATATATCAAAATTACAAGACCAAGTGCAACAAATTTTGCTCTCACAAAAAGTAACAAAAGATGAAATGGAAGCTAAGATGGATGGTTGAAGAAAGGTGTGGAAGCTAAGATGGATGGTTTGAATAATGGAATGGAAGCTAAGATGGATGGCAAGGAAGCTAATATCGACGGTATAGAAGAAAAACTGAAAGGCAACATGGAAGAAATGAAGAATTATCTAAAAGCAGACATGGAAGGTTTGAAGGAAGGTTTGACAAAGTTGCTACAAGAAATTATTCCTAATGGAAAAAAGGTAGTATAGGAAACTCATGATGAGAAAAAAATAAATGTTAATCGTGATTTCATAGACTCTAATGTTGGATTGAACACCCACCATATTCCAAAGATCAATATGAGGAAGTTTGATGGCAAGGATCTCGTAACATGGATACTATAGATGGAGCATTACTTTGATCTCCATAATGTGAAAAACACACAAAAGTTACATATTGAAACTTTATATTTAGAACCTGATATATTTGTATGGTATCGATGGCTTTTCTCTCGTAAAAAAATTGTCACTTGGTCAATTTTTATGGAGGAAATGATAATACATTATGAGGATACAAAGAGAAACACCTTCTTTAGCCAATTGATAAATCTCAAACAAAAGGGTTCAATGGTGGATCACATTGAGGACTTCCAAAAATTGAATATAAGGGTAAAAAATATTCCATAGGAGCACAAGGTTGATGTATTCATAGGGACTTTAAAGGATAACATCCAACATGAAGTTTGCCTTTAGGAACCTGATTCATTGGAGAATACATTCAGGTTGGCAAGAAAAATTGAAAGCAAAATTAAGGTGACTAGCAAGCCTACCACTCACAACTATAAATATGGAAGTGTTGCTACTCCTAGACTTCCATAACCTATAAGGTAGACACCACAATAATTGGAAGAAAACAAAGAGAAAGGGCTTTGCTATAGTTGTGATAGCAAATACACTAAAGGTCATAAGTGTGCTAAGAAGAAATTATTAGCAGCTGATTGTAGCAGGAGGAAGAAAAGGAACAAGAAAATTTAGAAGAAGAGGATATAATAATTAAAAAGAACTAACCCTAGAGTGGGCCAATAAATGAGTCTGACCATGTCATGTAATGCATTGGCAGGAATTATCACTCCTCAAACTCTCAAGATAGAAGGACATATCAAAAAGAAAAAGGTAATAGTGTTGATTGATTTGAGTAGTACCCATAATTTTATTCATTGTAAGGTAGCCAAGGAATTGAATTGTTTCCTATACCCAACACCAGAATGTCAAGTGATGGTTGCAAATGGAGGAACTATAAATTGCTCTGGAAAATGCCATAATATCAAACTAACCATGGGGGAATATGTATTGAATAGTCAAATGCTTTCCATTCCTATGCGAGGTGCTGATGTTGTACTAGGAGTACAATGGTTACAATCTTTGGGGACGGTAGCTTTTAATTTTCAAGAACTTTTCTTGAAATTTTTTTCAGAAGGAAAGGAAGTCGAATTACGGGGTATTGAAGGGAAGCCAGGAAGGATAATAAGCTCTAATGTGATGACAAAGCTTCTAAAGAAAGAACAACGAGGCGTAATTGCACAATTATGCTCTCTAGAAGTTCCGACATCAAAATCATCTATTTCTGAAGATCTCCAACAAGTCTTGGACAATCATTCCAAGGTGTTTGAAACTTCCAAAGGACTCCCACCTATTCGTGATCATGATCATGCTATTCATTTGAT
This sequence comes from Pinus albicaulis, assembly GCA_034641835.2. Lineage (NCBI taxonomy): Eukaryota > Viridiplantae > Streptophyta > Pinopsida > Pinales > Pinaceae > Pinus > Pinus albicaulis. The sequence continues at coordinate 791,369,458 of CM076575.1, read as the reverse complement.
TCTAGGAAGTGTTCCTCCAAACATCAGGCCTTATAGATATCCTTACTTCCAAAAGAGCGAAATTGAACGTATGATTGCAGAAATGTTAGAGGCGGGTATAATTCAACCTAGTCAAAGTTCTTCCTCTGCTCCTGTAGTATTGGTACACAAGAAGGATGGATCATGGCGAATGTGTCCGGATTATAGGGAGCTCAATAAGCTCACCATTAAAGATAAATTTCCCATTCCTGTGATTGATGAATTATTGGATGAATTACATGGAGCAATTTATCTTACCAAGTTAGATCTTCGTTCAAGATATCATCAAATTAGAATGAAGACTAAAGATATTCCAAAAACAACATTTCGAACTCATGAGGGTCATTATGAACTTTTGGTCATGCCTTTTGGCCTTACCAATGCACCTTCTACATTTCAAGGGTTGATGAATTCCATTTTCAAACCCTTCCTTAGAAAATTTGTGCTAGTATTTTTTGATGATATACTAATCTACAACAGGTCTTGGAAGGATCATGTTCAACATGTTGACAGGGTGCTCAAACTATTTGAGGAGAAACAATTATATGCAAAAACATCCAAATGTTTCTTTGGAGTACAAGAGGTGGAATATCTGGGTCATATTGTATCTCACGAGGGTGTTAAAGTAGACCCTAACAAAATTAAATCCATTAAAGAATGGAAAATCCCCACAACCATAAAGTAGTTGCGAGGATTTCTCGGGTTAACAGGGTATTATCGCAAGTTTGTTAAGAATTATGGGAGAATAGCAGCACCTCTAACAACATTATTGAAGAAAGATGCATTTTCATGGACTCCTCAAGCAACTAAGGCCTTTGAACATCTTAAAGAGGCAATGTGCCTAGCACCGGTCTTAGCTACGCCAGACTTCACAAAAACCTTTATTGTGGAATGTGATGCCTCAGGAAATGGAATTGGTGTTGTTTTAATGCAAGAAGGAAGACACATTGCTTTTGAAAGTCATCCAATCAAAGGAAAGTATTTACAGAAACCTATTTATGAGAAGGAAATGTTAGCAATACTGCATGCACTAAAGAAATGGCGAACTTACCTAATGGGAAGACACTTCAAGGTAAAAACTTATCATGATAGTCTTAAACACTTTTTGGAACAAAGACTATCTTTAGAAGAGCAGCGAAAATGGGTCACAAAGATGTTGGGTTATGACTTTGAAATAATCTACAAAAAAGGAAAGCTTAATGTTGTTGCAGATGCACTCTCAAGAAAGAATGAAGAGGTGGAAGCATTGCTTTGTGCCATTTCTATTATCCAACCAGAGTGGATAACCGAAGCAAGAGATGAATGGAAGAAGGACAAAGATGTATGGACACTCATTCAAAAGTTGCAGCAAGATCCTAGTACATCTGATACATTTAGTTGGAAAAATGATTCCTTATGGTACAAAGATCGCTTATATCTTTGTAAGAATTCCCAACTAAAACAAAAGATTCTTCTGGAATTGCACACCTCTCCTTTAGGAGGACACTCAGGATTTTTAAAAACTTACCACAGGGTGAAGAAAGAATTTTTTTGGGATGGCCTTAAATCTGATATTCAAAAATTTGTGGCGGAATGTTTGGTTTTCCAGCAAAATAAAGTTGAGACAATTAAGACCCCGGGACTTCTACAACCTTTATCTATTCCAAGTCAACGTTGGGAGGAGATTTCAATGGATTTTATCACAGGTTTACCTAAGTCCGAAGGAAAGAGTGTCATCATGGTGGTAGTTGATAGATTTACCAAGTATGCACACTTTTGTGCATTATCTCATCCATTTAAAGAAAGTACAATTGCTACTACATTTATGGACACAGTTCAAAAGCTACATGGAAACCCAAGGGTTATTGTGAATGACAGAGATCTCATTTTTACTGGAAATTTTTGGACGGAGTTATTTTCTTGTTTGGGTACTCAATTAGCTCATAGCTCATCTTATCATCCTCAATCTGATGGTCAAACTGAGATAGTAAATAAATGTTTGGAAGGATATCTTCGTTTCTTTGTATCTGATAAACAAACACAATGGGTCAAGTGGCTACCTCTCGCTGAATGGTGGTATAACACTTCCTTCCATATTGCAACAAAAATGACCCCATTTATGGCACTTTATGGATATCATCCACCATCCATCACATCATCTTTAAGGGAAAATTCGAAGGTTCAAGCAGTGGAAGATCATTTCGAGCATCAACAACAAATTCTCCAACTCTTAAAGGATAACCTCACTTTGGTGCATAATAGCCTTTGGGAGACCCTGCTCCAACATGTAGGCGACTGGGTATTTTTATGGCTACAACCATACAAAAAAATGTCCCTCAAGCAAGCTAAGAAGGATAATAAATTATCACCAAAGTATTATGGTCCTTTCAAGGTGTTGCAAAATATTGGTACTATGACATACAAATTGGAGTCAGCGCACCTTCCCGAGTGCACCCATTTTCCCCGTTTCATGTTTAAAGAAGGTTATTATTATAGGTGACAAGCTCTCGCCAAAGAATATTGCCGAAACTTGAAGAGGAACTTAGATTTGTAATATACGGTCGAAGCAACTACAAAACAAGAACTCGATAGCTACGAAGTCGATCAATTTCAAATTATCTCACCAAGTGGAAGAACTTACCTGCTCGAAATACCGAGAGGGGTGAATCGATAGATTTCTTTCAATTAGAGCATTAGTTAATCTTCAATTACATCTGTTTGTACAATGATAGCAGCAAACAAGAGAAACACAAATGCACACAGTTTTTAAGGTGGAAACCCACTCCGGGACAAAAACCACCTAATGCTTTTCTAATAATTCTTTTCAACTCCAATTGAAAATAAAGCTCCAACTTCCTAGAATCTAGAAAATAATTCTTCTCCATCTCCCACCGGATGGACGCTCCAACGCTTGAGATTATTCAGTAGTCAACTGAATGGATGCCCCAACACCCAATGAGCTACAACTCACCCTAGCACCACCCTACCACCCTATAGAAGAATAAAAGAAGAATGGACTCCCGTACCAGGGAAAATGGTCCAATTTACAATGATATAGAATGATGTAGAAGAAGAATATATACTAGACCATAACCCCAAATTTGATACAACCACCTAATGATGATCCTAGACCTCCCAACACTGCCTCTTCAACCCTTGGCAGATAGACACTAGTACAATTTGTACAATAATGTATTTACAATGACTAAGTACAATGATACATTTACAATGATTGTATGTAGTGCTGCCCACTTGAAGACTTTATATGATGAAATTATTGCTGCTGTTATGCACCTTGGTTGCTGCTCTTATCATGCTACCTTCTGCTGCACCTTTCTTTTCTTTGCTGCCATAGAAATTATGGTCCTTTGCAACCCTTGACAACACATGATCTATATTTTTCTTGCCTTCTAAGAGCTCGATATTTAATATGGTGTATCTATGTTATTTCAGATCCTCAATATGTGATTTTTGGTCTTGTATTATTCCTCTAAGTTTTCTTTCCAATGCCATAGGTCTGACCCAATTTGGATTCTTCAAGAGAGAGTTATACCTAATCTCTCACAATGCCCTAATTATGGACTGTTTCAGCAGAGTGAACTTGTACGGCATGCCACATGTCACTGTTTCTTCATTCAACTCCCAAATTGATACAGAGAAAACTATAGTCCATTCCCTATCCACCAATTTTTAGAAAATTCCAATCCGACACTTAGAGAGAGAGTTATGAATAATTTACCAAGGTCACTTTTTGAGATGAATTTGTGAGTCATAAAACTCCCGACTTACACAGATCATATCTACAAAAATATTGGCAAGACAAAGTTATAAAGAAAATTTCCTACTACAACTTCCCAGACCCCATCTTAGCCTCACAAAATTTGTGCTCAAATCTCGTAGAGAGAAGTTAGGGAGGAAATTCAACATGACTGCTTCTGTGATGTCCAAACACTGTAGAAAGAGTGAAATAAAGATCACAATATATATGAATGCTTAAGTTGAGAGGGGCTTCAACAAGTGAACGTGGGAGGGATTTTAGGAGCTTAAAAAATATCAATTATGACTTTTCAATGACCCATGCCCCAACCCCATGGGGTTTTAGCCCACTAACTGGGGGTACAAACTTCAAACATGAATATCTCTCAAACCATGAAGAATTACATGGTGTGCCATATATCAACGGAAACATCTCGACAAGTAGAAACCATCAAAAGCATTATTGACCCAAAATATATTAATTTGGTAGGTAAAAATTCCCATGCAATATTAAGAATCTGTGTCGCTTGGGTTGACATCAATGACAACCGTTGATCAACACATACCGACTGAAGATTCAACATGGGAGGATGAGAATTTTATATAGAAGCATTGAGAACTACTCTAGTGTTGACGACAACACTTTTTTGAAGGAGAGGGGCGTGCTATTTCCCTATAATAATAGTGCATCCCCTTATTTTTATTTTTATTATAGCCTCGTTATTGTTTATTTTGTGCCCATTTAGTCCCCATATTGTTGTTATTGTGCCCCATAGAAGCCCACTATTGTTATTGTTATTCCCTTACGTTTTTATTGTTATGTCAGCTAGGAATATATTGTGACCCATTGGACTCCTATATATAGAAATAAGGTTTTTTCATTTGTATCATCCAAGAATTTTGCATTTATGTAATGTAAAGGAGGTTTCCACCTCGAAGAGGCTAATTTCTAAGTCGTTGATCTCTCTTTTCTTCTAGTTTGTGAGCTAGTTTCGTAACACTTTCTATAATTGATTGAGTTGACAAGTAGAAACAAAATTCAATACAAGATTGGTCAGGAATGAAGATCCTAATAAATATACACACTTTATAGTTCTACCAAAGGCGTTATGTCTAGAATGAATTGTATTTTCCCTCCATACATCATTGACTTTAAAAATATGTAATTCAAAACAAATAATGAGATAACAACTTAACCAAGCATGGTTCGTTGTGACAATTTTCCTTTCATATCTTTTCCACATTGTATTTTGAGCCAAACAAGATAAGTTTTCATCCATGGTCTTATTAAAAAAACACAAAGGAAAATACATGAAAACAAGAGAAAAAGGTCAAAATAACAAAGCAAATGGAAAACTAAACTAAAAAAAAACATGCGAGACAAAAGAAAGAAAACAAAGAAAAGACTAAATGGAGAGCAAATTCACGATGGAATAATGCGGCTAGACCTACTCCTAACCTAACAAACTAGAAGTTTAGGGCCAAGTGAAGTGAAATTTCCAATGTATCCACAGAAGTTGATGTCGACTTGCAAGTACAAAGACGCGAGAAATTAAAAAAAAACATAAAGCAATGTGAAAAAGTAAAGAAAACAACTTGAATACCATGCACAAGAAATTGAAGGTCTTTCCTAACGGAAAAAATATTTTCCATAACAATTAACTTTAATAAACCTGTAATCATACCTTTTTTATTAGAACAACCTTCATACAAACCTTGAAGGTTTCTTGTGAATGTACCTCTGTTTGTGTTTTCAGTCCTAGAAAACATCGAGAAAAATTGAAACTTATTGTTAACAACAAAACTTGCTAAGTAATATGTCTTGAGCCATTCATATATTCGATCATGGTACCCAAAAAGGTCATCTTGAAAACCCTAACATTCTTGAGAAATTGAACTTTCCAACAACCCAATCGGATTAAAATGAGAATCTTGTGAGAGAAATTGGATATGATCATCTTCGAAGGCCTTATCAAGATTGTGAGAACTTGACATAGCCATTGAAAAAGGTTTAATTTCCTCAATTATCTGGCGAATATCTAGAGAGTGAAATGGTGAAGAATAATAATTTATGGCCTTTATGGGATCAAAAAATGTAAAATCATTATTTTCAGATACACTAGTGAGAAAATGATTAATTGAAATATGGGTGTTAAGGCCAGTGTTATGATCAAATGGGTCGTCTAAAAATTAAACTAAGCAGTGAAAATTCCCAACAACACCTTTGCAAGCCGGATAAACCAGCCAGACCAAGTCATAAATCCTAGCGAGTCTAACCATTCCTGAATAATGCCCCCCAACATTCCCTCATTCGTTATTGATTCCTAGTCGGCATAATATTCTTCGTTATTCAAACATAGATATATATCGATTTGAGTAGTTATACAAATCCTTTGAACAATATAATCATTTTCCTCATGTGCTAAATGCAACAAACAATTTCTCTGTACCCAATCACCAAGTTCAGATAAACTAACAATGAATTCTAGTATAGAAAATGCATGGAACTAGTCAGGGTACAATGAATCAAGATATGTTGAATCAAGTTCAACCTTTGTATATACTTGGGACATTAAACTATAAAGACGATGGATTTGATTAACCAAATAACTCAAGAATTCACTAACACTCATTAGGATGTATTTTTCCACAAGAAAAATGATTAACATCATAATATGCATAAGAAATACTAGGAGATAATTATTCTTAGAAGTATTTGACAAATGTGAATCCTTTGGCCGGTGATAATATTTTTCATGAGAATTAAGATGATCAGTTTCATGTCTTAATGCATCCCTAAAATATATACATGGATATCATGAGTTTGGTACAAAAGATTTTCACGAAGATGAATTAACCGAAGAATAATTCTCCATCTGAACAGAAATTGAATCTTGAAAGTTAGGAAAAATTTCTTGGAAATATCTAACATATTTCAAGAATGAGTTTACATCTAGTGAAATAATACAGAGGAAAGAGTTTTGTGAGGAGATCTAGATATGACCTAATTTTGAGAACTCATTAGGATTGTGAGAAATGACATAAACATCAATGAGATTTGAAGTGCCTCAACTTCCTGACAAGTCTAAGAAATTTTAAATGTTGAGTAATTACATTTTTAGAGTTGGGTCCAATCATGAATTTCATTTGTATATCTACTATCAGTTATAACAATATCACCATTATCCATATGGCATCCATCTACATCACTAGTTTGATCATATTTTACAACTTCAAAAAACAGATTACTCAAGTTGTAAGATTCTTTTGATTGCATATCCAAGGATGTATAAATTGGGGGGATTTCATGAGAAACCTAAACTAAAGAATTATCTTAATGTAAGACCAAAAATTACAAAGAAGGGAATGAATGTTATATGATTTGATTGCTTTCTTCTTCATCATGGATGACATCACTGCTTTGTGTCAATTCAAAATTCAATTCACCAGATTGTGAATTCGATGAGCATGGCATATTTTCATCACAAGTTAATTCATTACAAGAAATAGGACACAAGGGACAATGATATGAAGAAGAAGTGTTCATAAGAGAATCTTCTTTGAATAGGTCAAGTTATATATTTAAACCTTTCAAATCAAAGCCTTCTTAAGAAATCAAGAAATCAGTCGATGTCACTAGGCATTCATAATCATATACATTAGAGAGGTCATTGTTTCCATGATGGTTATTTCACAGGGATTTATACTGATTAAACATATTTATTTGATTTGATTGAATTTTGAGGTCACTAACTTCTAAATCGGTCGGGAATGAAGGAACACCATCTTGACATGGAATATTTTGAAAGAGATAAGAGAGATTAAAATCATCTTCACACTCCTATCCCCCTGCCTTTGGAATGTGATCACTACACACCTGATCACTATTTGGACCACCATATTGGAAATCAAGAGGGTCTAAAGAACTAGCTGGTGGAGCGGATTGATTTAGCAAATCAAGGTGAAAAGGGTCGTGAAATAAAGATGATAGAGGATAGAAGGCATCCCTCCAAGAAACAACACTTTTAATTATATCAAATTCAATATTTAATTTATGTACATTAATGTGATCTGGGGAAATCAAGGACCAGTCTTCACCTTAGGTTGTGTTAGCACTCCACCAGTTCTCCGAAGGTTGAAAAGGAGACCAACAAAGGTAACCACATACCACTTTGACCTAGTAGCTAACCCTACCATGCTGAGAGGGCTATCTCAATGAGATCATAGTTGGGGATTGACTGTGACATTAAATATATTAGGCTAGATATGATAGGCTCATGTAGGTTTTGAGAAATTTAGGGTTTGATGTTGAATCAGGAATGAAACCAAGTAACTAGGTATAAGTATTAAAGGGCTTACAACTGCAAAGATATAAAGGAGAAAGGTAGAAGTGGATATATGATGGCTAAGGGTTTTGTAGGTATGGTGGTGATTTTGAAAGAGTAGATGGATTTAATGAGCATGTTCATTCATGAATTCATTAAACTAGAAGCATAAAACACAAAATGAAATTTCCATATAAACAGAGCTAAATCAATAGAATTAAGCCTATGAAGTGTAAGGAAAGCCACTAAAGATACAAGATATGAAAGAGGAGCTATAAATTATTCAATAAATACTATAACAAAGAATATACATGATCATAAACTCACTCCACATGAATTCCTAGATAATAGCAGCAACTGCACCCTTTGATTTCTGAAAATGAGAGTGAAAGTACAAGCTACAAGATTACAATCCTCTAATGTCCAACCAGTCAAATGACTCTAAAAATGATAGATATAGACCAAAAAAACATCTCCCCTCTCTCAGGTCTTGAATCCATCAGTTTTGGAGCCAATTACATGATAAGCTCAACAAAACCCTAATCTCTAGTGGAGGTCAACCAATTCACCTCATCATAGGAAATTAGATACATTTGACCAAAATTACATTAACAAGAATGTATCTACCCTATTTTACCATTTACCATATCAATTACACCTCTTGAAATCATCATTCATCAATTACATAAGTAAAAAGTCAAACAAGGTCAATATTTCAGTGAAAATTACCTTTTAAAGAAAGCATAGAGAAATTTGGAGAAGGCATATCGAGCTGAGGAAAAGTAACTTTTGGAGGCATTCCAGGTGTCCAAATCATGATCTAAAGGTACCATTGGAAAGATTCAGATGTATACTACATGATAGGCTCATCAAGCACTAAAAAAGGTGGCTCCTAGCCCTCCAAATATTCACTCTCCCAAAAGTACTCAGAAAGCGTAGCGAAGGCTCCAAAACATGGCAGAAAGGTGATGTTTTTGCATGTTTTTGGGCATTTTGACCCCCCAGAAGTGGCTGACATGGCCCAACTGCTAACTCAGATTGATGTACTCATCAAGAGGAATCCAAAAATGGTGAGCTTTCCTCCAATGGACCCCCCCATAAAAAGCGTAGCGTGAACCACGCTACGCTTTTTCGAGTATCACTGGTTTTTTGAATTTCCAAATTTGACCAAATTTAAAAAAAAAAAAAAGGTTTCTCCAAAGCTCCTCAAAATTGGTCCAGAGGTGCCTCATGAGGTATGTTATGCCACTAGGGAAACATCAACAAGAATCTCCAAGTTTTCCTTCTCCTTTTGAATTTTAGGGTTTCCTCCAGTTTAGCTTACAATTGTTTGACTTTGACATTGCAAATTTGATTTATTGCATAGTAGTGATCATCCATGTGTTTTTGCATCTTGTTGTCCCTGTTGGCATTTTCAAGGAGATTCTCCAAGAGAATATTGACTTTCTCCAGCCAAAACTCCCTGTTTTCATTTATGTCCATGGTTATTCTTTCTTCAAAACTCAACTCTTCATCTGGTGGATTTTGCTCTTTTTCCTTCTACAATGCCCTTCTGAGACCCATTGTCCTTGGTATTTTCCTTGTCACTTGATTTTCATGCTTCTCTGAATCTTCACTATCAACAACTGCTTTTCCTTTCACATCATGCATACTAGCCTCAAACTGACTTTGCTCTAAAGGAAACTCTTTTGCCTTAAACTAATTGTTTTCTTGCTCTAGGAAGGAAATGATGAAATTGACCCTTGCCAAGTTGTCTTGGAGTTCTCTGATCTGATCATATTTTTCCTTGATGATCCTCTCTAGGTATTCATGCTCTTCACTGACCTCCAAGTCTACTGAGTCAAATTCAAGCTCCTCATCATGCATAGATGTCTCATCATTAAGGGAATTTTGAGGTCTAAAATGGGCCTCCTAAGAAAAATGTACAACAAAAATAAACTTTATAACAGCCAATAGGATTCAAGATGATGATGTCAACCATGGGGGATGATTTACCATTTTCTAAATAAAAGGGTAAAAATATTAAAAAATAATAAAATAATAAAACTACTTTTTCAACTCGTATTTTCAACTTATCTCCCAAAATTTTTACTCAAATTTCAAGTGGGAGTACTCGTTGGATGCGAAATTTAATTCCTCATACAAGGAGTACCCATGTTGCATACTTTCGATGAACTCTACTACACGAAAAATGAGAAATACATGAAAAACGTGATTCCAATCATGTTTTTAATGTATTTATCATTTTTCTTGTAGCAGGGTCTATCAAAAGTATGCAACATGGGTACTCCTTGGATGTGAAATTAAATTTTGCATCCAACGAGTATTCGTGCTCAAAATTTGAGTAAAACATTAGGGAGATAAGTTAATATGTGAAAAGATGGACTCATTTTCCCTCTAAAATTTGATGATGTCATCAAATCTTATTTGATTTTTTCCACTATTATTTTATAATTTCCTTAGGAGGCCCATTTTAGACCTCAAAATTCCCCTAATGGATGTGAATGTAATTCCTTCTATGTTGATGTGTGCTTGGCCCCTTCCTCAATCTAAGGAGAAAACACAAGCCTTCCACCTCTCTGATATGTCTTAGTGACCTCAATCTTCCTCCTCATTTAAATTGTGCTAGCTGGTGAGCCAACCTTCACATGTATAGAAGGTGTTGATGGAGAGCTAGGGCTAGTAGGCTGGCTACTAGAAAACAAAAAGATATCTACCTGCATGAAGGTTTCCAAAGTGATGCTCTTCTGCTCAAGTTGGTGTAAAACCGTGATTTTGATCAGAGCATGGTGGAAGAGGCTGACTTCAAGACTACTATGCTTATGCTAAACCTTTTCTTCCATCTTTGCCAAACTTCTGTAGTGGTAATAGGGAAAATTGAGTGGCTTTACCCTTGTGAAATGCATGGGAAGTCTGACATGATACCCATATAATCTCTAAAATATTCCCTCACATGTGAAGTACTTCATGATGATCTTCATAAGTGGTGTGTACCTCTCAAGCAGGTGCCCAACATGAAAAATCTTCTTCATGTGTCATTGATGATGTCTTCTGAGATAGGGCTGATCATTTTGAAGGGCTAGATCTTGGTTCTTAAACCATTTCTCACCATGATTAGGTATGCCTGTGGTCTCAGCTACTATATCAGTTGATATAGTGAAAGTAACCCCTGAAATTCTTACTTTGTCAGTTTTGAGTTGAGTGGCAAGCAATTTGGTCAATGTGGCATTGTACTTGACACTCTCAACTAATTCACAAAAAGGAGGACACCCTACTGCTTGAAAAATGGTGTTGACATCATTTCAAGAGTGGTTAAGGGCCCATGTTTTATCACCTGGCCTCCCTTGTTATAATATTTCTTCTCCTCCATTTAGTTGTTTGCAAGGGGAAAAACCCTAATATGAAAAAATAGGGGAAGGGAGAAAAGGGATAGGATGAAGGAGTTAGGGAAGGGAGATGAGAGTGAGAAAATTTAGGGAGATGGGTAGGGATATTAGGAAGGTATAGGAAATGAAATGGACTGAAATGAGTGAGGGAAATGAGCTAGGAAATTTTGACACAGACCTAGCTAGGAAAACTGCCCACAATTGCAGAATTTGGCTAGGGTTTAGGGTTTGGGATTTAGGAATTCGAAATGAGGGTTATGAAAGCTATGGCAGATGATTTTGGGTGTGAGGGAAAGTAACAAATCTGTGGGAGAGTGTGTTTGTCTTATAAAACTTGAAAAATAGGGCTAGCCACTAAAACAGAAAATAGAGGCTAATCGATGGTTTTCACACTAAACTTATGAAATTGAGCTACAAGGAGGGTTTGAATTAGGTGTAACTTACATGTCCACTGATGATAAAAACTGTGATATCCTTCAGGAGCCTTCAAAACTTGGTTTGATGCCTCCAAGTGAGAAAACAAAACATTTGGAGGAAAGCGTAGCGTGGAGGGCAGAAAGCATAGCGTGGCTCCTTTTGGCACCAAATTTGGAGTGTTTTGGACTTGAAATTGATGAATTTTAACTTGGCGATGTATGATAGCTCTTCTTCAATGAGTTTAATGAACAAATGGGCTTGAATTGGAATTTTATAGCTTGTAATGGTCACTTCATGGTAGTGGGATGGCCCATGACATGTCCTTTTCAGTTTGATCTGTAAACTTGTAAATTTGACACTTTATTTGCAGCTTTAGGAACATGATGAAATTATTACACAGTGAAACATGAATTACATTTGAAATCAAACTTTATTAAACAAATTTATGTATTACCACTCCTCCATTGCCGGATTTTTATGCATGGAATGACATATTTTGTGACTAAAATCCTAATGACCTAATGGAGACATTGAGTTGAATGAAATCATGATGATGATAACTGAAGTGATAATGATTACCTTCGAATGATGGTACACTTTGTTGAGTGATGAAAATTACGAGCATGTAAAAATTTTGAAAGGAGTGGAAATAGCCCTAGACACAGTAGCATTAGGGGAATTTTGAGGTCTAAAATGGGCCTCTTAAGGAAATTATAAAATAATAGTGGAAAAAATCAAATAAGATTTGATGACATCATCAAATTTTAGAGGAAAAAAAGAAAAAACTACTTTTTCAACTCATATTTTCAACTTATCTCCCAAAGTTTTTACTCAAATTTCGAGCGGGAGTACTCGTTGGATGTGAAATTTAATTCCTCATCCAAGGAGTACCCATGTTGCATACTTTTGATGGGTCCTACTACACGAAAAATGAGAAATACATCAAAAAACGTGATTACAATCACATTTTTTATGTATTTATCTTTTTTCGTGTAGTAGAGTTCATAAAAAGTATGCAACATGGGTACTCCGTGGATGAGGAATTAAATTTTGCATCCAACGAGTACTCCCACTCGAAATTTGAGTAAAAATTTTGGGAGATAAGTTGAAAATACGAGTTGAAAAAGTAGTTTTATTATTTTATTGTTTTTTAATATTTTTACCCTTTTATTTAAAAAATGGTAAATCATCCCCCATGGTTGACATCATCATCTTGAATCCTATTGGTTGTTATAAAGTTTATTTTTGTTGTACATTTTTCTTAGGAGGCCCATTTTAGACCTCAAAATTCCCCTAATGCCAGTGACCAAATTTTTACTTGAAAACCTAATGAAATGACAAATTTGAGACCCTAATAAGACATGATAAGAGCCCATTTGATCACTGGTGACAGGATGTATAGACTGATACTAACATTGGCTCCAACTGGGGATGGCATCAGCCTAGAGGTGTCAAGAACATCATAGACCAAGTATCCTAACCATTGGGCATGGAGTCAAAATCAAAATACGAGACTAAATAATGAAAACTGACTAAAAACTGAAATGACTTGAATTTTAGTGAACTTAGAAAACAACAACAAATAAATTGAACTTTATGGCCTTCACTTCGGCCTCCAAGCTCTAATGATTCTCTACTTCACACTTTGGCAGAAAAATTAAACTAATATGTAAAATGGAATTAAGAAACTTTCAGAAATCTGCTCAGAAAATATAGTGCTTGAGAAGCCTACCATTGACTGGTCCTCCTATGCAATCTTCTCCATTCATTTCTTCCAATAGATAAGCATGTTTTCCTCTTTAGGCTGAAATTTTGTATGGTCCCTTCCATAAGTTCTCAAATTTACCGTGTTTCCCTTTCTCTTCGTTTCTAGCATCCCAACGGAGGACCACATCACCAATTTTGAAATCATCTGCTTTTATCTTGCATTCATATACCTTATTAATTATCTCTTAAAGCTTAGAGGTGTTTTGACACACCTCATCCCTGGTTTACTGAAGATGGATCATCTTATTGATCCAACACTACACATCATTCACTTCACTACCTTCTTCCTGTAATATTTTCATAACTGGGACTACAAGTGATGTAGGGAAAAATGTGTCGACTCCATATACCAATTGAAAAGGAGACATACCTATTGAATTCTTGGTACTCACTCTGTCTTCCCACAAAGCATTAACAAGATTATTATGCCAGTTCTTCCCGTTCACCTCCAACATCTTCTTTATAATTTTGACCAAAGATTTGGTTGAATATTCGGCCAATCCATTACCTTGGGGATAATATGCGGTCGAGTGGCCCAATTTGATGTTGTATTTTTGCAAAACTCAACCATTTTCTTGGACTTGAATGAAACCAAATTATCTATAATGATTTTGTGGGGACGACCAAAACGAGACAAAATATTAGTCTCCAAAAATTGAATAATTTCTAAATCAGTAGCTTGCCTTGTTGGGATTGCTTCAATCCATTTAGTGAAGTAGTCGGTAGCTGTCAAGATCCACTTATGTTGGGAAAAATATGCAGGGTGGATTTCTCCAATGAAATCAAGGCCCCACTGCTGAAATGGCGCTTGCACGGATATAGGCTGCAAAGGTAGTGGGATCAACTTCCTCTTACCTTGAAATATATGGCATTTGTGACAACCCATCACAGTTTTATACAAATATGCAAAGAGAGTAGGCAAAGAATAACTAGCTCTCAACACCTTATTCATCTTAGTTTTCCAAAAAAAAATGACCTCCCCAATCTCCCTTGTGGAAATTAGTCATTAGCTCCATGGATTCATTTTCTACCAGACAGTTTAGCAAGACACCTCCCGTGTATTTCCAATATAGAGTGTTGTATGAAATGCAGTACTTGGAAGATTTTAACTTTAATGATCTACCTTTACTTTTAGACATGTCTAGAGGAGGATTAAGATGATGAAGAACATAAATGATGTCAGCATACCAAGGAGACGAGAGAAAAAGTTCTGATACCTACATGAGTTAGCCATCATTTTCTTCTTCAGAGAAAACTGAAATAAGATAGATATCAAGTGCATGTAAATTGGATTCAGCCATCAACTTGGCCAATCAATGACCTTTGATTAGCTTTGTAGGCTTCATCTCGAGGTCATACTCTAATATAGCTTCTATCCACTTTCCTCTTCTGCCTTCCGGATTAGTTTGCACTATGACATCCTTCACTGTTGCGTTAGGAACACAGGCTATAATGTGTGAATGAAGGATATGCACTCGAAATTCCTTCAATTCCTTTACCAGGGCCAATTCTTGCTTATCAATGATGTTATATCTAAGGGCATCATCTCTAATAGTATGGATCAAGAAAGAAATGGGTTGTTCGGTCTTATCCTTATTTTGCATCAAAACAATAGCTAAAGTATGTTTGGAGGAAAATGAAAATATGATGAAATCAATGGAATAGTCGAGGCTAATCAGAGTAGGAGTTGTTGTCAAGGAAAAATTTACTGAATTAAAGGAATTTTTAGCATCCTTAGACCACCTTACCTCACTATCCTTTTTAAGCATGTTGGTCATTTATCGAAGATGCTCGGAAAGGTTTGGGATAAATCTTCTCAAGAAATTCATCTTACCATTAAAGGCTTGAATCTCCTTCTTGTTGTGTGGGAAAACTATTTTCTGAATAGCCACAATCTGGGAGGGATCAATATGGATACCATCTTTGGAAATGATATGGGCAAGAATATTGCACTCCTCCATGGAAAAAAGACTCTTTTTGGGATTGAATGAAATCCCAAATTTCCTGCACTTCTAAAATACAACTCTCAAATGATATAAATGCTCATCATCATAATGTGAGAAAATAGTCAAATCATCAAGGTACACTACTAGAAAAACATTCATTTCATTTGCGAAGGCAATGTCCATTGTCCGCTGAAAAGTAGCTCTTGCATTTTTGAACCCAAATGGCATTTTAGCACACTTGAATATGCCCCATGGTGTCGTGAAAGAAGTTTTGTCCTGGTCATCCTTTAGCACTAAGATTTTTTTATATCCTAAATATCCATCAAGAAGCGATATTCGACAGGACCCAACCACTCTCTATAGGATATAATCCATCTTAGGAAGGGGATAGTTATCTTTTAAATACACCTTATTCAAGTTTCTGAAATCAATACAAAGACGGATCTCTCCTGTTTTCTTTCTTACTGGAACAGATTTGACATCCATTCTGAAAATATAATGGGAACAATGATACCAACTTTAAAAAGTCTGTTTACCTCTTTCTCTATTGAAGGTAACAATATTAGGTTAATTCTTCTCAACTTTTGTTTGAAAGGATTCTAATCAGGCTTGACCGGAATTGTATGCTGAATGATATTTTTGTCATATAATTTCAAATTTGTATAGTCCCAAGAAAATACACCAGAAAATTTAGATAACAAGGTTATGTATTTATCTTTCAGATCTGGAGATAAGGACTTGGAAAGCTTAACCATTTTGGGATTATCTATTTTTCCAATATTCACATCTTTGACACCTTTCTCGGTGGGAACCATGGTCAAATTTCTGGTAACATCATCTTGATCGACCAACTCTTCCAAAGATACAAGTCCCCTTGGAATGTTATTATCTTCATTTGTAACACATCAACCTGAGTAGCCTCAATCAATTGATCATCTTTATCATATAATTCATCAATATAAGAATGTTCAAACTCACCTTCCATACACAGAAAATTATTCACCTGTTTGTCATCCCAGAACACTTGTCAATACCTCAAGTTTCTAGGAACAGTTGGTCAATATTTTACATGAATTTCAAACTTCCTATTAGAGAATATTGGAATCTTAAAGTTACATGCTGTTGTGGCAAGTGAATCTGCCATAAGATTATGACTTCTTGGTATGACTGATAATGTATATTTAGGAAAATTTTTAAGAATGTCAAGTACAACATTTCTATATGCTCTCATCCTTGGATACTTTGCATGGTATTCCCCTTTTACCTGCTTAATTACAAGCTCGGAGTCTACATAAACAAAAATTATCTTTGCACCTATATTTTTTAGAATTTTGAGGCCAATGATCAATGCCTCATACTCAGCTTCATTATTGGAACAAGCAAAAGATAACTTATAGGAATAGAATCTCACATATTTTGGAATTTTACCTGACTGATGAATTGGACTACAGATCCAAATTTCGATGCCTACCCCATATTTTCTTAAGGCACCGTCAAAATCCATGGTCTAAAGATAATTTTCATCATTAGGAAGTTGGAATTATACAATCTGATTTGTTTCTTCCTTTTGGGCCACTCTTTCAACTTGTTCAATTCCTTTTTCTGATTTTCCTAATATCTTCTCTGAAGTACTAGGTTGATTTCCTTGTCTTTCATCCAAAACTACTTGGACACTATTTGAAATTTCTAGAATTTCCTTAACTTCTATAATCTGACTATCTAAATCATCAAAACCACTATCATTAAGAAAAATAGAGGAATCAATATCAGTATGTACAAAATTGATAGGGTGATTGTTTGGTTTCTCTTTACTGGTGATCATGTACTTCACTTTTGTCTCCCGGTACAACGTCCTTAGTTGCCCAAAAACCAGGATGGTGGCATAAGAGAAATCCAATTGCACAGTACCTCTTAAATTTTCTCCCAATGACCTTGATAGCAGCATGCCATACCATGAAGGTATATCAGCCACTACCACATCCATTAAGACATTTTTTAGTAGAAATTTTCTCAAGTGTAACTACCAAGTCTTTTATAAGACCGAGACAACGTACTCTACCGGAATAAAAAGAGTAAAGATCATGGTAAGGTCAGGTTATGTCCAAGCCCAATTTTTCCATTATGGCCTTTGGCATCAGGTTATGATAATTTCTAGAATCATGCATGGAATTATAGAGGATACACTGATGAACCCTCAAACTGAGATAAAATGGGGGAACTTCACTATCTTCTAGTTGACCATTTATGGCTGGACCAAAAAGGAGCTCGAGTTGATCATATTCAACGTTAACCATGTCTAACATAGGGTATAATTTCATCATTTTAAAAACATGATATTTGTATTGGTTATTTTTCACAAGCTCGGTCAAGGGGATAGGAACTGCCAACTTAGAGATTTCATTTTCTAAGTTAAACACATTGGATTGTTTATCTACCTCTTTTACAGCAGTGTTCCTCTTGTTGGGCTGATATTTTGTTGCAAATGACTTCTTTTGGCCTTATTTCTCTTTGTTTGGTGTATTTGTATATTCCTAGTTGTTCTTGCTCTGATTTGTAGCTGCAGGCTCCTTTCCCTTGTTTTGACTAGCTTGGGATTTTTCTTGGGCCGAGTATCTTTTTGCTAAGTTGTCCTCTTCTAGATAGGAGTGATAGGAACATCTAAGTTTCTAAATGAATATTTCCTTTGCTGTGATCTGAGAGCATTAAGATAACCACGCTGATAGTCATTGGATTGAACCTCCAATTCATCATCATTTGAAAGCATATAATCCTCATCTTTCGATAAATTTGTTTTCTCAATGTATTCTTCATCCCCTGTAACGAAAATAGATTGTCCATCTTCTGTGAAGAAATGATTCTCTTCTACAACCTATTTTTCCTCTTCAACCCCTTGAGCATAATTCTGCTGCAAAGGATTTTGGATCTGCTGTTGTGCTAGCTGCTCTAGACCTCTTTGTTCCCTATGTTTAATCCTAAACTGAGGCTACTGCTGCTAACCTCATACATTAGGATTCTGAACTTGAGTTTCTGGTTTCCTTTTAGTGATAGACATTATATCCACCATTTTCTCCATAGTCATAATTAGAGTATCCAATTTGGCATCATAGGATGTGGATGGTTTTTCCTTGATTTCCACCTTTCTTTCACCTTTAGTCTTTGAGTTTTTGATCGTCACATTTGCTTCCACACTAACTACGTTTATTTGTATCTCCTCAAGTGTTTCATGACTTCTTTCTTGGAATTGATATGCCATATGTGGATCAAAAGCATCAGAATAGTGCAATAGAGCCAAACTTGGAGGAGGCTTGATATCATTAGGGATTGAGTTATATAATTGGTTAAAACGAGCAGTAAAATCTTGAATAGACTCATTAGGATTTCTTTTTAGGTTTTCATATTCGGAAGGAATCTGAAGTGGATTATTTTTCACTTCCCATCTAGCTATAAATGCATCAGTCGGCATCAATCTCTTCTAAATCAATGAAATCAATGAATTTCACTAAGTGTTCTCTAGCACTAATATTTGAGGTTTCATCAAAGGAAGGAAGTCTTTGCCATAGCCCTATGGTAAGGATGCAAGTTGACCAGGTAAAAATAGAGGTGCAAATCTCACCATGAACCCTGCTGAGTGTGGTGCAGGAGTAATAATGGGAGGGGTAGAATAAGAAGGATTATGAGGAGGAAATGAAGTATAAGGGATGGAAGAAGAGGAAAAAGTTGATTGAGATGGTGTTGGAGTAACCAAATACTATTTCTGATACTAGATGATAGCTTTCTCAGATGTATAATGGAGCTGGTTAGCTAATTTTTCAAGTTTATCAAACTGACTCCAGACTTTCCTATCAAAATCTGACTCAGATTTGGATTCTTCAGATAATGTGCTATCTTCAAGCTTTAGAGAATTAGATACTATTTGAGATAATGATGTAACTTCAGACAACCTCAAAGGGCCAAACACTATTTCAGACAAGAAAGTTTCTAACTTTGACCTAAACAGAGATAATTCAAATTTCACACCGACTGGAATATCTTCAAGGGGTTAATATTTTTGCAAGAAATAATGTAGACCTTACCAATGAATATGGATGTGAATGAATCTTTGAGTGGTGAGATATTTGCTTTTAGATGAGTTTCTTCGGATCTTCAATAGGAGGAGCTGGATGTGGATCATGATTCAATCTTATTTATCTTTTCGAAGCCGAAATGTTCTTTGTTTTTTGCACCTCGGCTCTCTGCAATTTGAATCAGCCTTCACAAACACTAGGGCCTATCACCCATAGGAATAGAATTCAATGAAAATTAATAGCACATGTGAGGAATATCTGTCACTTCCTTCCCTAGTATGGTAACCAAAATGTTAGCACTCCACCAGTTCTCTAAAGGTTGAAAAGGGGACCATCAAAGGTAACCACATACCACTTTTACCTAGTAGCTAGCCCTACCAAGCTAAGAAGGCTCTCTTAATGAGATAAGAGCTAGGGATTGACTATTACATGAAATATATTGGGCTAGATATGATAGGCTCAGGTATGTTTTGAGAAATTTACGGTTTGATGCTGGATCAGGGATGAAGCCAAGTAACTAGGTCTAAGTATCAAAGGGCTTACAACTGCAAATATATAAAGGAGAAAGGTATAAGTGGATCTATGATGGCTTATGGTTTTTTTGGTATGTGTTGAGTCTGAAAGGGTAGAGGGATTTAATGAGAATTTCATGAATTCATTAAACTAGAATCATAAAACACAAGGTGAAATTTCCATATTAACAGAGCTAAATCAATAGAATTATGCCTATGAAGTGTAAGGAAAGCCACTGAAGATACAATATATGAAAGAGGAGCTATAAATAATTCAATAAAGATTATAATAGAGAATACACATGATCATAAACTCACTCCACATGAATTCCTAGATAATAGTTGCAACTGCATCCTTTGATTTTTGAAAATGAGAGTGAAAGTAAAAGATACAAGATTACAATCCTTTGATGTCCAACCAGTTAAATGAATCTAAAAATGATAGATATAGACCAAAAAAAAAATCTCCCCTCTCTCAGGGGTCGAATCCATCAGTTGTGGAGCTAATTACATGATAAGCTCAACAAAACCCTAATCTCTAGTGGAGGTCAACCAATTCACCTCATCATAGGAAATTAGATACATTTGACCAAAATTACATTAAAAAACATGTATCTACCATATTTTAACATTTACCAGCCCAATTACACCTAATGACATTAGTAAAATGTCAAACTAGGTCAAAATTTCACTGAAAATTGCCTTATGGAGAAAGCGTAGTGAGTTGAGGAAAATTGACTTTTGGAGGCCTTCCAGGTGTCCAAATTAGGATTTGAAGGTACCATTGGAAATCTCTATATGTATGATACATTATAGGTTCATCAAGCACTAAAAAATGTGTCTCTTAGCCCTCCAAATTTTCATTCTCTCAAAATTACTCAGAAAGTGTAGCGAAGGCTCCAAAAACAAGGCAAAAAGGTGATTTTTTGCATGTTTTTGGGTATTTTGACCCCCCAAAAGTGGCTGACATGGCCCAACTGCTGACTTAGATTCATATAAACATTAAGAGGAATAAAAAAATTTCTAGCTTTCCTCCAATGTATCCCCCAAACAAAAGCGTAGTCTGGCCCACACTACACTTTTGCCAATATGATTGGTTTTCTGAATTTCCAAATTTGACCAAAATTTCTCAAAAAACAATTTTTTCTCCAACAATCCTCAAAATTAGTCCAGAGGTGCCTCATAAGGTATTTTATGCCACTAGGGAATCATCAGCAAGAATCTCCAACTTTTCCTTCTCCTTTTGACTTTTTAGGGTTTCCTCCAGTTTGGCTTGCAATTGTTTGACTTTGATATTGAAAATGTGATTTATTGCATAGTAGTGATCAACCATGTGTTTTTGCATCTTTTTGTCCTTGTTGGAACTTTCAAGGAGCTTATCCAAGGGAATATTGACTTTCTAAAGCCAAAACTACCTATTTTCATTGATTTCCATGTCTATTCTTTCTTCAAAACTCAACTCTTCATTTGGTGGATTTTTCTCTTTTTCCTTCTGCAATGCCCTTCTGAGACCCATGGTCCTTGGTATTTTCCTTGTCACCTGATTTTCATGATTATCTAACTCTTCATTATCAACCATTAATTTTCCTTTCACATCATGCATACTAGCCTCAAAATGACTTTTCTATAAAGACAACTCTTTTTCCTTCAACTGATTGTTTTCTTGCTCTAGGAAGGAAATGATGAAATTAGCCCTTGACAAGTTGTCTTGGAGTTCTTTGATATGAGAATATTTTTCCTTGATAATCCTCTCTAGGTTTTCATGCTCTTCATTGGCCTCCAAGTCTACTGAGTCAAAGTCAATCTCCTCATCATGCATGGATGTCTCATGCTGTGAATGTACTCCCTGCTCTGTTGATGTGGGCTTGGCCCTTTCCTCAATATGAGGAGAAAACACAAGACTTCTCCCTCTCTAATATGTCTTAGTGACCTCAATCTTCCTCCTCACTAAAATTGTGCTAAGTGAGCCAACCTTCACATGTCTAGAAGGTGCTGATGGAGAACTAGGGCTAGTAGGCTGGCTACTAGAAGACAAAAATATATCTTCCTGCATGAAGGTTTCCCAAGTGATTCTCTTCTACTCAGGCTGGTGTAAAACAATTATTTTGATTAGAGCATGGTGGAAGAGTCTGCTTTCAAGACTACTCTGCTTATGATGAACCTTTTCTGCCATCTTTGCCAAACTTTTGTACAGGTAATAGGGAAAATTGAGTGGCTTTAACCCTGTGAAATGCATGAGAAGTCTGACATGATACCCATAAAATATAGAAAATATTCCCTCATAGGTGAATTACTTCATGATGATCTTCATGAGTGGTGTGTAATTATAAGGGAGGTTCCCAAAAGGGAAAATCTTCTTCATGTGTTGTTGATGATGTCTTCAAAGATAGGGCTGATAATTTTGAACGGCTAGATCTTGGTTCTTAAACCATTTCTCACCATGATTAGGTATGTCGATGGTCTCAACTACTATATCAGTTGATATAGTGAAAGTAACCCCTACAATTGTTACTTTTTCCATTTTGAGTTGAGTGGAAAGCAATTTGGTTAATGTGGCATTGCACTTGAATCTCTCAACTAATTCATAAAAAGAAAGATACCCTACTGCTTGAAAATAGTGCTTGGACATTGGTGTAGAAATCATTTTAAGAGTGGTTAAGGGCTCATGACTTGTCACCTGGTTTCCCTTGTTATAAGATTTATTCTCCTCCATTTGGTTGTTTGCAAGGGGAAAAGCCCTAATATGAAAAAACAGGGGAAGGGATAAAAGGGATAGGATGAAGGAGTTAGGGAAGGGAGATGAGAGTGAGAAAATTTAGGGATATGGGTAGGGGTCTTAGGAAGGTATAGGAAATGAAATGGAGTATGAGTGAGGGAAATGAGCTAGAAAATTTTTACACAGTCCTAGCTAGGAAAACTACCCAAAATTGCAGAATTGGGCTAGGGTTTAGGGTTTAGGAATTAGGAATTGGGAATGAGGGTTATGAAAGCTATGTCAGATGATTTTGGGTATGAGGGAAGGTAACAAATCTATGGGAGAGTGTGTTTGTCTTATAAAACTTGAAAACTAGGGCTAGCCGAATGGAGAGTTTTCA
Organism: Pinus albicaulis; assembly: GCA_034641835.2. Lineage (NCBI taxonomy): Eukaryota > Viridiplantae > Streptophyta > Pinopsida > Pinales > Pinaceae > Pinus > Pinus albicaulis. Next base: position 791,346,193 of record CM076575.1, on the reverse strand, counting down.
CACTAAAATTATGAAATGAGCTGCAAGGAGGGGTTGAATTAGGTATAACTTACTTGTACACTAATGCTAAACACTATGATATCCTTTAGGAGCCTTCAGAAGTTGGTTTGATGCCACCAAGTGAGAAAACACAGTATTTAGAGGAAAGCGTAGCGTGGAGGGAAGAAAGCACAATGTGGCTGCTTTTAACACCAAATTTGGAGTGTTTTTTACTTGAAATTGTTGAATTTTCATTTGGTGATGGATTATATCTCTTATTCAATGAGTTTAATGAAAAATGGAGCTTGAATTGGCCCTTTATAGCTTGTAATGGTCACTTTTCTTCATGGTAGTGGGATGGCCCACTACATGTCGTTTTCACTTTGCTTTTTAAACTTGTAACTTTCACACTTTATTTGAAGTTTTAGGAAAAGGATGAATTTATTACATATTGAAACATGAATTACATTTGAAATTAAACTTTATTGAACAAATTTACCTATTACCACTCCTCCATTTACGGATTTTTATGCATGGAATGACAAATTTTGTGACTGAAACCCTAATGACCTAATGGAAACATTGAACTGAATGAAATCATGATGATGGTGACTGAAGTGATAATGATTAACTTTGAATGATGGTACACTTATCTGAGCGATGACAAGGACGAGCATGTAAAACTTTAGATAGGAGTGGAATTAGCCCTAGACACAGTAGCCAGTGACCAAATTTTTACTTGAAAACCTAATGAAATGACAAAAAATTGACTTTGAGACCCTAATAAGACATGATAAGAGCCCATTTGATCACTGGTGATAGGCTGTATAGACTGGCATTAATAGGTTGCATGGGATTAATATAACATTCGAATTTTTCCTGGATGAGATCTCGATCATGGTAATGAAACATAGGTAGGATAAATAGATCAAAAATTTGATTTTCAAACTTCCCAATTCCCACACCAATATGAGGGACTAATTTTTTTGGTAATGAAAAAGGAGGAAAAGGGATGAAAGGAATGGTAGGTTACTCCTCTGATATTGGAGGTGCCTCATGGTCAATATGAATCGGAAGAGAAAAATCATTCAGGAATTCTTATTCGAATAGTTTGAAAGCAATTTGAACCAAATACTGAAACGTTTCATTGAATAAACCCAAATGGAAATATTCTTAAGGAAACTCATAACATAGGTGAATTAATATATTAGCAAAATCCTCTATTGATTCACCAAATTTCATTCTAAGTTGATTAAGCCTTTTACGTGTATCTTGATAATCATACCTGTCAAAGGATCGATGAAGCTCCTTGAATTTTTTTTCAAATGAATGGATAGAAGTAGATGGTAACGCATGACACCATAGTTTAACTCGACCTTCAAGAGTGAGGGTTAATAATTTACAAGCATATTCTTCATAGTCCACTTCATTAAAATAAAAAAACTTAAGAAATTGAGATGTGTGCACGGCTATGGATGTTCCACCTTTGCCATCAAACTTTAATTGAGACAAGTTATGAATTAGTTCCATAGGGAGTGTAATATTTTATTTATTAGAAAAACATCCCAGGATTATGATTTGGGAAAAATCCATTTAAGATGAGAGATTAAAAATAGACTCAATGGGCTTAACTTAGCATCTTGCCTTCCTTCTACCACCAACTGTTGATGGTGTTGGAAGTTTTCCAACAAAGGGGGTTTCCCTAGTATGAAGTCACAAGTAGGCATCAAATCATTTGGAGTAGGAGCCCTAACCAAGAAATAAGGTCATTTTCCATTATCCTTAGGAAATTTCCTTGGTTTCAATTATCAATATAAGAGATTATACAACTAATGTTTGAAGCAACCAAGTAAGTTGACATTGTGAGGCATACAATTGTAATGTATAAATTCATGGAAGGGAAAGAGAGAGTGAGTCACTGGAAGAAAAGTAATAGTACTATGCTAAAAGAGACACACGAGATCATGGAAAGAATCATTGGTTAACCTACAAAGTATTTTAAAATATAACAACAACCGTAAAAGAAAGTAACAATGCACATTCAACAAGATGCATACCAAATCCAACTTAATATTTCATTTTCATTAGTATGTGTTAACATTAAACATACACCACAGACAATGAAATAATAGTCTCACAGTATTCACGACATATGCATGAAATTTCCCCAGCTCTGACAAATTTATATATTAAGTGAAAGTCCCAAGATACATAATTACAACACTACCACACTAGCCCCAATAATTGAACAATAAGTCACTACTTTCTCCTCTAAAGAAAGATCTCTCCTAGGCCAAGCTAGAGAATCCAAGGCTAGCTCTTCAAAAGTCTCGACTTCCAAGACAATTGCTTAAGTTGTGAGGGTTTATTTATAACAAGAGGAATGACCTTTCATATCCCCCATAACTCTTGAGCTACCCTCATGACTCTTGTACTTCCAAATGAATTTTGAACTTATATTGAGCTCTTTTGTTCACATGTTACTCTTCATATCTCACGTGTGACCCTTGGGCTTCCACACATTTTACATTTTCTCATTATTTAGGAAATTGCATAATTAGAATATACAACATGTGGAAAAACACAGGGACGCCATAGGAGTTTGTGATACACTTTGAGATACCATAATTTGGCGATTATGACATAACACATTATTGTAATGTATCTATCCAAATTTCCTCTCTTTGCTACTGTGACTTTGACTTCTTCATGATAGATATTTTCTAGTACTCCATACTCACCCTCTAAAGGGTTTAGATCAATTTTGGAACCTTCCAAGTCCACATGAGTTGTCATATCTCTGTCATGGTCCTGAATTCCTTCATGTCCTTCATAATTTTTTCTCCTTTTACTTATTCTTCACAAGTTCTTTCTTGTAACCTGTTCATGATCACCCCCGTGAGCATCACCCTACCATGTTAAGATGAAAATACCTGCAAATTAATTCCACTCATGACATGCCAACATTAGTCTAAAACCCACCTATTTTACCTCTGCTAGCTCATGGAAGATGTTGATTGTGATGGGTCAATGAGAAAGGGATAAAACAGAGTGGCTTCCTTGGGTGTATTTTGTAGTTAGAAGAAGTAATCAGTGGGAGATTGTTCACTAGAAATGTGCACTACGTTAGGGTAAAAGGAAGATACAAGCATGTGTGTGCAGTACTAGAGATAAGGACTAGAGGAAATAATAGTCTCACAGTATTCATGACATATGCATGAAATTTCCCCAGCTCTGACAAATTCATATATTAAGTGAAAGTCCCAAGATACATAATTACAACACTACCACACTAACCCCAATAATTAAACAATAAGTCACTACTTTCTCCTCTAAAGAAAGATCTCTCCTATGCCAAGCTAGAGAAGCCAAGGCTAGCTCTTCAAAAGTTTCGACTTCCAAGACAATTGCTTAAGTTGTGAGGGTTTATTTATAACAAGAGGAATGACCTTTCATATCCCCCATAACTCTTGAGCTACCCTCATGACTTTTGTACTTCCAAATGAATTTTGAACTTATATTGAGCTCTTTTTTTCACATGTTACTCTTCATATCCCATGTGTGACCCTTGGGCTTCCACACATTTTACATTTTCTCATTATTTAGGAAATTGCATAATTAGAATATACAACATGTGGAAAAACACAAGGACACCATAGGAGTTTGTGATACACTTTGAGAGACCATAATTTGGTGATTATGACATAACACATTATTGTAATGTATCTATCCAAAGTTCCTCTCTTTGCTACTGTGACTTTGACTTCTTCATGATAGATATTTTATAGTACTCCATACTCACCCTCTAAAGGGTTTAGATCAATTTTGGAACCTTCCAAGTCCACATGAGTTGTCATATCTCTGTCATGGTCCTGAATTCCTTCATGTCCTTCATAGTTTTTTCTCCTTTTACTTATTCTTCACAAGTTCCTTCTTGTAACCTGTTCATGATCACCCCCGTGAGCATCACCCTACCATGTTAAGATGACAAGACCTGCAAATTAATTCCACTCATGACATGCCAACATTAGTCTAAAACATACCTATTTTACCTCTGCTAGCTCATGGAAGATGCTGATTGTGATGGGTCAATGAGAAAGGGATAAAACAGAGTGGCTTCCTTGGGTTTATTTTGTAGTTAGTGTTTGTGCTCAACCTAGTCTCCTAAATTGAGTTCATTTAATTGTCAACCAGGGTTGGTAAACTGCTGAAGTGAAGTGCACTATATGTGCCTAGGCAGTTGTTTCTTGCTTCATTGAGTTTTAGTGTTTTATAATGTTTTTGGTTTTTATGGTTTTATATTCAAAAGGGAAAGAACTAAATGCTGGTGGAAGGAAGCTACTGGTTAAAAAAAAAGTGAAGCCTAAATTATGGATGACAAATGACAAATGCAAATACTGAAACAAAACAGAGCCTAAACTATGACTAGCAAAATACAAAGCTTGATAATGACTTCAAAAATAAATCACAACATGAGCTTAACTTGTCCAGTTCATTCATTAAAGATATTTTGGAAGAGCTTGAGAAATGGGCAGTCAAGTGTAAATGAAGTTCTCCTAATTAAACAATCAAACAATCAGCTTACAATGTTACAACATCTCCTCCATGATTAAAGGTCTATTGGAATATATTTGGAAAAAGAAAATTTGTGACAAAGTAAGGTTTCTACTCTTAAATAGCTTCTAATTCTGTTCTGCAACTCAATCTAGCACTACTAGGCCTCACACAAAAGTTATAGATTTCTTTTTAGAATGGTCTTTGAGAAAAGGCTTGTTTGTGTAATGGTAAAAAGGTTGCAAAGGTACTCCAAGCCTTAGATTGATACTACCTTCTGTCCAAATAATTATGTGTTAATTATGAATTTGGGACAAAAGAAGTTTTGTAAATAATGAAGACCATGGTGTTTAAATTTAACAACTAAAAAAATTTAAAAATGAAATGGATGGCAACTAAACTTAGAATGTGAATGCAGTGAGCTAAGCTAGAACTGAACTAAAGTGCTACTTGTCTACAATGAACAGTGCTAAATTAAAAAGCCATTATCAAACTTGAAATGAAAAGACAGAGCATGAACTAAATGCAATTTGCCTCCGGAGTGCTCTAACTAACTTGTCATGCAATTAACTATGGGATTCCACAGCCTATTTTGTTCATCATGAATGATATTTTGGAAGAGCTTTTAGAACAATCCTGGCTGTACAATTCAATGCAATTAAACATAAGCATAAAACTGAAAACAATTACAACTAAAATCTAAGATACCACAGCCATTTCCTACTCATTGTTATGATATTTTGGAAGAGCTTGTAGGAGCAAGATTAGCTATGCCACTTAGTGTAAACATAATTCAAAGACAAATTCAACTAAATTCTAAGACATCACAGCTATTCTTATTCATTGTTCATGGTATTTTGGAAGAGTTTATTTGATCAAGACTGGCTGTAACACTTAGCACTAAACCTACAATACCACAGCTATGACTTATTCGTTGTTCATGATGTTTTGGAAGAGTTTACTTGAGCAAGTCTAACTGTGATAATTAACAACAGAAATTGCAAATAAAATCCACAACACTACAACTATACCATATCCATCATATCGATATTTTGGAAGAGTTCATTAGAATACGTATAGTTGTAATGATTAATGAAATTAACTACAAACATAAACTCAAAAGCTTGATTGAACTAGGAAAGAAAACGAAACTAAATACTTAGCTACACCGTAAAAACAAAGTTGCTCCAGAGGCAGGGGCCCTCCACCACTAGAGTAGCACGAAATCTAGCTCAAAATCAAATCAACGCGTTCAAAGAAATGTTGTCTTCTTCATTAAAGGAAAATAACTTGAAACAGAGTATTCTCAGTCTTCAAAAATATAGCAGTCAATCCACGAAATCTAATCAAAATCTAGAACTTGTTTCTCGGTTTCCCGAGTTACATTTATAGCAAATCTTCATAACATAACTTGAGATAATATGGGGATCATTGTCTTCCATATAAAAATCGGATTAGAACTCTAAAGGTGGCAGCGTAAAATGACAAAGGACATCTGGCTGTCCTTGTCCTATTAGGACTCTGTTTCCTTGTATGAGTTCCCACGTACAAAACCACGTCCAGAATTCGGTTCAATCTTCATGGTGAGAAAAAAACGCTGAGGACATGATGTGGAATAAACACATGTGTGGATTTTCCTGAGAGGACACCTGGAACATGCTTGAATGTGAAGACAGCTGCAGAATTGGCAACTAGCTACGGAATGTCTGCATTCTGTAGCTAGTTTCAGTTCAAAATGCATTACAATGACAAAATCACAAAACTTAGCAAGTTAGCTATGATATCTATTCTTAAAGCAATTTTAACTAATTTCATTGATCATTTGAGCCTGGGATAACAATAGACAAAAGAAAATGGGGTGAAGTGTGATGGAAGAAAGGAAAATCTTGAGGCTCAACATACCCCCACTGCTGTCTTCTTGCATGTCCTCATGCAACTTATTCCATAAACTCAGAGACTTCTGCAAGAACATCCAATCCCCTTCTTCTTGTTTGCTTGGTAGTTAAAGGTCTTCTGGGCTTCCTGATGACTAAATTGAACCTTAAATTGGTAAGTGCCCTGATTAGCTTCTTGTTTCTCTTTTTCAATTTTTCATTGGCCTTTTCCACTTTGTCCATTTGTAGAGCTAGGGTTGAGTTCATACTGGTTTTTAATTTAACTTGCTCCCTCAAAATTTCATTCTCAGTTCCGATATGTCTGTTAAGTACTTCCAGCTCGTACCTATCTCTTCTTAGCACATCTATTTCAGACTTTGGTGGACTAGGGGTCATGTCCCTACTCTCTAAAGCTTTTCTCTCCAATGTTTCAACATTGTTATAGATTTATTGCTGTGCAGGGTCAATTTCAGGGGCTTCTTCATCAAACTCTTCCTCAGTAGGTGTTTCTTCGTCTTCTATGTTTATGACCCCGGTTTGTTTAATCTGTGTTTTCCTTAGTTTCCCCCTCAATCTGTGGCTCCTTCTCGGCTGAGATATCCCTTCTCCTCTTTCTGTAGAAAATTTTCTGATTACCCTCTCTTTCTTAAGCTGCCTCTTAATCTGAGTTAACTTCTTAGAGATTATTTCTTCACTGCTTTCTTGGACTGTTTTTCCAGTTTCAATTTTGGAGGGTCTCCATTTTCTGCTTCTGTTTGTGGTTTTGGCCTCAAGTGGAGGTTCTTTTGGTTCCTCAAAGTGGTTTCTTACCAAGAAGTCATCCCAAGTATCTCTTGTTTTGGCTAAATGGTGTTCAATTAGAATCTTAACCAAGCCATGATGGTATAAATTTGTTTCTAGGAATTGGACTCTCCTTTGAACACTTGAAGCCATCTTTTTTAAACTTTGAAGCAAGAAATAGGGCAAATTAAGCTCTTCTTCTAGGAAATGCATTATCAACCTAATGTGGTAAATATAGAAAGTACCATATCTACCTTCACAAGTAATGAATTTTTGCAGAATAAGTAACATGTTCCTCCATTTGTTTTTCAATGCAGAGCTTGGAATTCCCTTTTTAAACACAGTGACATCCATACTTGGGGACTTGAGAATCTGCTTCCATGATTCGTTTTGAAATTCTTTGTTCTTAAACCATCTTTCTCCTTGTCTAGCCAATCCTGTTGCTTCTACAATAAACACCTCTGTGACAGTGAATTTAATGTCTCCAACTTCAACCTCGGTTCCATTGAATGATCTTGCAAACGTTTTAGTAACTTCTTTGTGGAAGCCATTAAATTTTTCAAGGAAGTGCAACCATCCTACTTGTTGCAACATTTCTCTTCTTTGAGGGTATCCTTCTAGGTATTTAGTGCCCACTGGTTCAGTTCTCACAATGAGGCCCATACTTTCTTCTTCAATCTTCAATTCACCAGACTTCTGCTTACAGTGATAATTTCTCCTTCAATCTTCAAATTAGTACTTTTTCTGCCCACGGAAACAATGTCTTCAACCTTCAAATTAATACTCCTTTGCTTCACGATGACAGTGCTTCAAACTTCAAACTGATATACCTCTGCTCACGGTGTCAGTGGCTTCAAGTTTCAAACTGATATACCTCTGCTCACAGTGATAGTGGCTTCAACCTTCAAACTAATATACCTCTGCTTCACGGTGATAGAGATACCTCTGTTTTACAGAATGAAATGGGTAAGAGTCGCCTACGGGAATGAGTGATGGAGAATGGTTACGGAATGAATGAAGTGAGGTGAAGAAACGAATTAATGAGTGAAAAGAACGCGGAGATAACGAATTCAAAAATCATCATTAAATGATTTGGCTGGGTGACGTGAGTAATCCAATCACCTCAACATTTTAACCATTTTAGATTTTCAAATGATGATCGGGTACAGGATTTGAAATGAGGGATTTTTATCCAAAGTTTTGGGGAGGGTTTGTTTTGGCATGATCAAATAAAATTAATCAAAACAACTTTTCGAATGATTCATAAATAGACTGTACTAACATTTTTCATGATATGCCATTATAATCATTTCATACCTTTGCCTTTGCTTTGATTTCCTTGTGATCTTGATATGCTTTGTTCATCCTTTGAAAATCATTAATAATTTTTTTTTTAGTCCTCATAACCTTCTTGATTTTTCTTGTTCATGGATGTGCAGGATCATTTTGTTGATGATCAATGCCTTCAGAATCTGTAAATGCAGAAATTCTGTCTAGCTGCAGAAAGTCCAATCAGCTGCAGAATGTATGTTTAATTGCAGAATGTTCCTGTAGAGAAATTGAGACATATAATGGAATGGTTTTGGAGTATAAATGGAATGTCATATGGAATGAGTGAAGATGGATAATGGATGAAGTGAATAATGAATGAATGAATGAAAAATGGAATATGGATGGATGAGTAAATGGAATGAAATGAAATGAGATGGACCATAAGTGAAATGGATCTGCACTTATGAGTTTATAACAGCTGCTTGCAGAAATAAAATGGAAAAGTTAGAGTGTCAGAAAGATCCTGATTTTCACCCTATATTTTCTGTATAAACATGCCAATCAGTGATTGGTTTTCATGTTTATACTTTATTATTATTATTATTATTATTTTTTTTTTCAATAAAATGACTTCAGAAAATTCAATTAAGTTGATGAAGAAGAAAGATTCTTCTTCATTAACTTCACATCACTGTTTTCCTGGAACTTTTTGACAAATTCTTCTCTTGAGAGTGGTTTGTGGTACAACTTCAGTCTATGACCATTCACAAGAAAAGTGACCTCTTATTCATCTATTGTCCTGATTTTTACTGCTCCATTTTAAAAAATTCTCACAATTTCATAAGGCCCAAGCCATTGTGTTTGAAATTTACCTTGAAAATCCTTGAATTTTGAATCAAACAAGAGAGCCCAGTCACCTTCTTTGAACTTCTTCTCTTTGATGTAATTTTCATGCCATCTAGTCCTTTGCTGTTGGACTAGACTTGTTTTCTGAACTGCATCTTGTCTGATCTCATCCAATTCATTAATCTGCTCCAATCTATGCTTTTGTGCCTCCGTTAAATCAAGTCCTAGCTGAACTGCCATTTTGAAAGTTTGAATCTGGAACTCTATGGGAAACAAAACTTGCTTTCCATAAGCAAGTTCATAAGGAGTATGGCTTGTTGTGTTTCTCCATGTAGTTCTATAGGCCCACAAGGCTTCAGGAAGCCTATCTATCCAATCTCTTCTATGTAAATGAACAGTCTTTGTTAGGATTCCTTCAATGACCTTATTAGTAGATTCCACTTGACCATTTGCTTGTGGATGATAAGGAGTAGATTTTCTGTGTCTGATTCTGTACCTCTCCATCATCTATTCCACTAGCCTTGATGTGAATTGAGCTCCTTGATCTGTAACAATTTCCCTTGGGACACCAAAATGAGTAAAAATATCCTCAAAAAGAAAATTAACTACAGATGCTTCAGTAGCAAAAAGTAATGGCTTGGCCTCTACCCATTTGGTAACATAATCAGTGCAAACTAATATATATCTCTTTTGTCTAGATGGAGGACTAATAGGTCCTACAAAATCCAAAGCCCATTTTTCAAAAGGTTCAATATGTACCTGAGGTTGTAATGGCATCTCACCTGAAGGAGAAGGTTTCCCTACCCTTTGGCAACTGTCACACCTTTTGTCATACTCTTTAGCATCTTTAAACAAGGATGGCCAATAATATCCTAAATTAAGGATCTTATAGGCTGTCCTATTATCAGCAAAGTGTCCACCACAAGGTTCATCATGACATGCTTTGAGAATCTCGGGCATCTCATCTTCACGAACACATCTCCTAATGATCAAATCTGGACCTGTCTTGTACAACTCATTAGCAACCCATGAATATTTTGCACTGTCATAAATGATTTTTCTTTTATCTCTTGCATTCATTATTGAAGGAAATTTTCCTGAAACTAAATAATTAACAATGTCAGCAAACCAAGGAGTTTGAGTAGAAATTGCAAAAAGATATTCATCAGGAAATTGATCTTCAACTGGAGTGTCATCTTTGATGTTTTGGAGTCTAGATAAGAAATCAGCTACTGTGTTTTGTTTTCCAGGCCTATCTAGAATGGTAATGTTGAATTCTTGTAAAAGCAATAACCATCTTATGACTCTGCCATTAGTAATTGATTTGTTCATTAGGTATCTAATTGCAGAATGATCTGTGTGAACAAAAGTTTCATAGCATGTTATATAGTGTCTGAATTTGTTTATGGCATGAACAACAGCTAAAAACTCTTTTTCAGTTACAGTATAGTTTAACTCTGAAGGAGTCAAATTTTTACTGGTATAGTAGATGGCATAAGGAATCGGGTCTTTTTGTCCCAATACTGCTCCTAGAGCTGTATCTGAGGCATCTGTTGAAATATGAAAAGGTAACTTCCAGTTAGGTCCCCTTAAAATAGGTGCTTCAGAAATTTTTGTTTTTAGGGTCTCAAAGGCTAACTGGCAATCAGAATTCCATTTGAATTCACAATCTTTGGTAAGTAATTTGAAGAGTGGAGATGCTATCTTGGTGAAGTTTTCTATAAATCTCCGATAATATCCTGTAAATCATAGAAAACTTCTAACATCTCTTTGACAACTTGGAATAGATAAGTTAGAGATGACTTCAACTTTTGACTCATCAACTCTAATCCCATCCCCTGAAATGTGATGCCCTAAAACAATACCTTCAGTAAACATCATAAAACATTTTTCATGACTAAGTGAAAGGTTTGCTTCTTGACATCTTTTTAAAACTTTTTCCAAGTTGTCTAAAGCTTCTTCAAATGAGTTTCCATAAACTGTGAAATCATCCATGTATACCTCTACACAATCATGTATTAGATCTGAAAAAATTCCTAATACTGCCCTTTGGAATGTTGCAGGTGCATTGCATAATCCAAATGGAAATACTTGGTAAGCATAAGTACCCCAAGGACAGGTAAATGTGGTTTTGTCTTGATCTTCAAGTGCTACTTGGATTTGGTTGTAACCACTAAACCCATCTAGGAATGAGAAGTAATTTTTGCCAGCTAATGTATCCAACACTTGATCTATGAAAGGTAAGGGAAAATGGTCTTTAAGAGTAGCTTTGTTTAATTATCGGTAGTCAATACATACCCTCCATTTACCATTTTTCTTTGGTACAATTACCAAAGGAGAAACCCACTGACTATCTGAAATGGGATAGATGAAGTTGACATTTAACAATTTTTGCAATTCTTCTTTAACAATCTCCCTTAGCTCGTATTCATGGTCTTTGTGAAGTAATCTCTCTCATTTTACAGGTACCACTATAAGGGAGATATGAGTGCAAGTCTTGGGGCTTATCCCTTTCCATTTGGAGTGTACTCCCATGCATATGCAGAAGAATGTCTCTGTAATATCTTGACTAACTCTTCTTGTTGAGATTTTTCTAGGTTCTTGTTTATGTTCAAAGTTTTGCCTGGAAATATCTCAATTATAGAGCTGCCAAATTTATCCATAGAATAAAGAGACATCTATCTTGATGATAAAAACTCAATGTTGGATCCTTCTTGAAATGGTTCATGTTTGTATTATGAAGAGGATTCAAATTTTTCTAGAGTATTCAGAATTTGACTATCTTCACTAATTTCTGAAATTGTGAAGAGAGGTTGTAAGTCTTTTTCATCCTCTATCCATTGAGTATCATCTAAATCTGTAATTGTTCTTGCTGGAGGATACAAAGTGAATTTCTTGGTTGAACTACCATTAGAGATGTACATATCACCGGATCTACAACTAATGAAAGCATCAGCTGTAGCTAACCAAAGTCTTCCTAATATAATAGGATGCCCTCCTAGATTATTCTTAGGAGTTAGGATCATGAAATCCACGGGGTACTCCCAAGAATCTAGGGACACTGGAATGTCTTCTATTACCCCATCAGGTTTTATCACAGATCTATCTGCTAATTGTAATAATGTGGGTATAAAAAGAATATTAGGAAGTTTTAGTTTATCCATGATTTTTCTACTCATGATATTGATTGTTGCTCCTAAATCAATGAGTGTGTTTTGGATCTCAATTCCATTGATGTGAATTCTAACAACTGGATTTCCTGGGTCTAGATACTTTGGAATAGCAATCTTACCCATCATAATGTCTGTTATTTTTCCTGCCAGTTGAATTTTCTTTGTCTCTCTTATTCTTTTTCTTGTTTTCTTCATGTCGCTCCTTTCCTTTATTGTTTTGGCTAAAATTGGAATTTCCTTGATGGCTTGTAATAATGGAATCTTTAGTATTGCAAACTCTTCTGGAAACCATCTGGAAATCATAATTAGGCACCATAATTTGTTTTTCTATACCCCTATCAATTTGTAATCTTTCTGGAAAGGGAGGTGTAGAAGTGGATGTTGATGGCTGCTCTAATATAGGAGTTGAAATTATTGGTTCTTTTTGTTTTGATTTTTCAATGTTTGGGTCTTGGAAAGTTGTGTTCTCTTCAAGACTTTTATTTACCCATAGAAAATCTTCCTCATAATTGTCTTGCTCTTGTATGATTACAGAAGGTTTCCTCTTTCAAGTATTCTTCCAGACCTAAGTTGAACATCACTAAGGTCTAAAGGAGTGATCAAATAAGTTGGAAACTGTTGGCCTTCTATCATGTATGTGTTCTGAGGATTTTTATTGTTGGGGTTTGGTATGGGTTGAGCAGGCAACTGATTTGGTTTTTGAGGAAATGGTAATGGAAGTGGTTGATTTTGATGTGGTAGGTTCTGATGATTCTGTTGAGGATTTTGTTGAAAATTTTGTTGAGGATTTTGTTGAAATTTTTTTTGAGGATTTTGAGGAGAAAAATGTGGGTATAGTGGATAGGATGGTGGATACTGATAGTACTGAGAGTATCTTCCATAGGGATTTTATGCTCCCTGCACCCAAGCTTGAGATTGATTTTGAAATTGGGACCAAGGTTGCTGCCAAGAATTCCAATTTAGTGGAGGATGGTTATACATTTGATCATGGAATCCTTGTGTTTGAGGTCCTTGCCAAGGCCTTCTAGAGACAAAGTTGAGAGATTCTGTGGAGTTTGTAGGAGCTTCCTCTTGAAAGATAGCTTTAAGACCAGGAAGTGAAGGACAACTCTTGGTCTCATGTTTCTCAGAACAAATGACACAGGTTTCTATAACTTTTACATCCAAAGGACACTCTCTTAAGGCATGTTTCTTTCTACATTTGGGACAAAAAATTGCCAAAGCATCAGATTCAGCCTTCTGCTTGTTTTGTATCTTAAGGGTGTCTATTTGTTCACTAAGACTCCCTAAGATGTCAGATTTAAAATCATCAAGCATGTGTCCTATTTCTGATCTACTTACTGTCCCAGAAGCAGATTTACTTGCCCTTGCAAGGGCAGGATCTCTTGGACCTTTTACGGTTTTCCAGATTTCCCTCTTGAAAGGTTGATATGCTTTCAGGATATTCAGGTAAAATGGTGTGATATATCCCCTTTTCCCATCTGTAAGGATGTCCAACCATTCATCCCTAATTGTTTCCAACAAAGGCTTTTAAGGTGTCTTGATCTAAGTTTTCCATTTGTACTCTTTTGATGTTGTAATGAAATCTCTCCAACAAATCTTCCAAGTTTTTTCATCTTCTTTGTAACATCTTAAACACTTCCTCACCATCGAGGGTAAGCATACAATAATCCAAATACCTCTCTAGAAATGCTTGTTTCATGTCTTCCCATGTCCTAATAGAGCTGATGGTCCCAGACTCATAAACCACTTCATCTTTGCTCCTTTCAATGTTAAAGAAATAATTTAAGTTTTTGAGCATCTTGTAAGTAGTCATAAGTTCTACATAGGACTTCAAATTCAAATAGGAAGGTTTCAAGATCTTCAGTTTTAAGTCCATAGAAGTTTGGAAGGACAGAGGGTGAAATTTTTTCATAGTTGTATTGGTTTCTTCATCTACTATAGGAAACCCAAAAGAGCTTCCCATTTCTCTTCTACCTCTTCCTCTACCTCCTTCTCCTTCTGCACTTCTACCTCCTTCTCCTTTACCTCTACCTCTACCCCCTCCAAATAATGTGTGTTCTCCATTAAAGACTCCTCCTCCCCCTTCTTCTTCCATAGTTGATTCTTCTGTGGAAGTGGAAAAATTTGTATCTCTAGCAGGGGTCCTTGAATCTTTTTCTAAGACAAGTTCAGTGGATGAAGTGGAAGGTCTTTCTAATGGAATGTCTGATCTTAAGTATTCTGGAAGTCTAGGATCAGTAAAGGATGGAATGTGGGTCTGAGTTGGAGGTGTACTGGCTCTTGGTCTAGGTGGAACAAGTGGTGTTCTAGAAATCAAGCTTCTACTTCTTATGAATCTACCCCTTGAGTCTCTTTCTCTACGCATATCATTGTTTTGGGAGGTAAGAAACAAGGATTCTAGTTTTCCGCACCACGACGCAACCCTGGGCTGACATTGCTCAGCCTAGTCTCTAAATTGAGTTCATTTAATTGTCAACCAGGGTTGGTAAACTGCTGAAGTGTGGTGCACTATATGTGCCTAGGTATTTGTTTCTTATTGCGTTGTGTCTAGTGTTTTATGATGTTTTTGGGTTTTTTTATGGTTTTATGTTCACAAGGGAAGAAAACTAAATGCTGTTGGAAAGAAGCTACTGGTTAAAAACAGAGTGAAGCCTAAATTATGGATGACAAATAACAAATGCAAATACTGAAACAAAACAAAGCCTGAACTATGACTAGTAAAATATAAATCTTGATAATGACTTCAAGAAAATAAATCACAACATGGGCTTAACTTGTCCAGTTCATTCATTAAATATATTTTGGAAGAGCTTGAGAAATGGGCAGTCAAGTGTAAATGAAGTTCTCCTAATTGAACAATCAAACAATCAGCTTACAATGTTACAACATCTCCTCCATGATTAAAGGTCTATTGGAATATATTTGGAAAAAGAACATTTGTGAAAAAGTAAGGTTTCTACTCTAAACTAGATTCTAATTATGTTCTACAACTCAATCTAGCACTACTAGGCCTCACACAAAAGTTATAGATTTCTTTTTAGAATGGTCTTTGAGAAAAGGCTTGTTTGTGTAATGGTAAAAAGGTTGCAAAGGTACTCCAAGCCTTAGACTGATACTACCTTCTGTCCAGATAATTATGTGTTAATTATGAATTTGGGACAAAAGAAGTTTTGTAAATAATGAAGACTGTGGTGTTTAAATTTAACAACTAAAACAATTTAAAAATGCAATGGATGGCAACTAAACTTAGAATGTGAATGCAGTGAGCTAAGCTAGAACTGAGCTAAAGTGCTACTTGTCTACAGTGAACAGTGCTAAATTAAAAAGCCATTATCAAACTTGAAATGAAAAGACAGAGCATGAACTAAATGCAATTGGCCTCCGGAGTGCTCTAACTAACTTGTCATGCAATTAACTATTGGATTCCACAGCCTATTTTGTTCATCATGAATGATATTTTGGAAGAGCTTTTAGAACAATCCTGGCTGTACAATTCAATGCAATTAAACATAAGCATAAAACTGAAAACAATTACAACTAAAATCTAAGATACCACAGCCATTTCCTACTCATTGTTATGATATTTTGGAAGAGCTTGTAGGAGCAAGATTAGCTATGCCACTTAGTGTAAACAGAATTCAAAGGCAAATTCAACTAAAGTCTAAGACATCACAGCTGTTCTCATTCATTGTTCATGGTATTTTGGAAGATTTTATTTGATCAAGACTGGCTGTAACACTTAGCACTAAACCTACAATACCACAGCTATGAATTATTCGTTGTTCATGATGTTTTGGAAGAGTTTACTTGAGCAATTCTAACTGTGATAATTAACAACAGAAATTGCAAATAAAATCCACAACACTACAACTATACCATATCCATCATATCGATATTTTGGAAGAGTTCATTAGAATACGTATAGTTGTAATGATTAATGAAATTAACTACAAACATAAAACTTTGTTGGGGTTCCCATATTTTTTGGCAGATTTGGCAATACCAAAAGATGAGACAACATCAAACCACTTTGGGGTCCTAGGATCTAGCCCTCCTGGACCCGGAGAGGGATCTCTCCAAATAGAGAAAAGAGTGATGTATCTTTGAGGCTCAAGATGAGATATCAGGCTAGTTATGAAGCACAAAAAGGGGGGGGTTTTAAAATGATTTAGTTGAAGGGTTGCTGGGTTGGTCACGAGATCATGGACTGAGGCCGTTGGGAGGAAAGGAACAAAACACTGCTGTTTCAATTTCAGCAGAGAATGGGCCAAGACCGTGCCATCCATCGCTATGGAGTCATGAGAGGAAAATTACGTGCATCCACTAGCCAAGGCTTTCAAGGGCAAGTCATCTACACTAAAGGATCTTTTAGGCAGATGGTGGAATGGAACATTAAGGAGAGAAAGTGGAAGAAGGAAAGCAACCAAATTTCTGTCTATAGATCAGGTCAGAGGTCATTTAACTCTAGACCTGCTTGGACATACTCGAAGGCAGCTCTCAAAGAGGGACAAAGGGGCTGCCTATAGATTGGACCAGAGGTCATTTAACTCCAGGTCTGCTTTAACAACTCCAAGGGAAAAAACAGAGATAAGTTTGACAAAGAAACATCCAAGCAGCAAACCCCCAAGTTCATACATTAGCCAGCAGGCAATAACATCCACTACACTGGTTAAACTCCACGAATTTACTCTTAGATACACATGAAGCAGAAAACATTGAAGGCAAGGAGAGTAGACAACATAGGGCACCTAACAAGGGTGAATCCTATACCATTATTCTGATGCCTACCAAATTAACATGAAACAAGAGTGAAAATGTAATAAACAGCAAGAAAACACATCACCAATAGTAATAGACCAGGATCCCGTGAAATGTGCTTTGATTAATTGATGCAAAACCAAATATGTAATAATATGGCTCAATGGTCATATAAATTTCGTACTTTCCTCCTGCACTTATTACATACAAAATACTCTCACACTTTTCTCCCAAGACTGCTCTAACGCTCACCATGAATCCTCTAACAAGCAGATGCTCAAATAAGGCAACAACAACCCTTACAATTGCTCTCAGATCTTTTTATAGGAGAGAGAGAGAACAACAAGAGTAGATAGACAATTAATTGATCTCATTAAGACAGGATCGGCGGAAGTGTCCACGCCCATGCTGCTTGATGGCAAAATGCAGCGCTGTATGTACTCTGAGACTAGTTGGAATCTCTGTCAGGCCGGGATTGACCTCTGATACATTCTTTAAATCCTTACGGAGCCTGGAGCTCTGTGCTGCGATTCGGAAATAAATGACATGGATGGGAGTCCGTGACTTCTCCATACCTCCATTACTGTTGCTCAGATAGTTTTTAATGAAGCTCCTGTCTGTGCATTTAATTTCCCTGGGCTCGAGAGGCATGGAGAACGCTGTAGGAATGGTGTACGTCTGGAGAGAACGTACTCTGCTGACATTTAACACAGATAAGACTTTTACAGTGTGTTCTTGGTCTTCGAACTGTGCTTGAATCCGTTGACCTGCGGGTTCACATTGTTAATCTTTAATTACAAGCGCAAATCCCCTTCAAATCCTGTTTTGTTGTCTCGTTTGGCCGCTGAATTGGCCTCTCTGTGTTATCTGCACAGTGAGATAAATCATTTAAAACCACAGGCAGTGGTGGTGGAGAAATGCTGCGGAGGCGGAAGAACGGTGGTGGAACAGCGGAGAAACAATGAACAAATGCAAAGTGACGGAGAAATGGTGGCTTTTACTATAATGGTAACAGAATGCAATGAAACGGTGAGACCTGATGAGGGATAGGGTTCGGTGATAGTATGCAGCGCAGACCATGGGATCATGGTCTGGGGATGAAGATCGACGGTGGAGATTGAGCGGTGAAACAACATGTGGAACGGGAAAATATATGCAAAACACATGAAACCCGACGGAGGTGAATGCAAGAGTGGGACCCAGCGGTGGCGGAGGGCGATTAGATCAGAACCGTCGGATCCGAAGGAGGATCAACGGCCAGGATCCGATCGGCACCATCGCACCCGAGGTCGGAGCGGGAGCAATCACAATGCACAACACGAATGTTCCGATTGCGATCAAGACGTTAACATTAAACACTAAATCTATCTGATTCGGGATCAGATCGACAGTCCACGTCTAATCGGAGGGAGATGGAGAGGGGCAGCGGAGCAGCGATGCGACAGCGCTGAGCCGTTAGATCGGCAGGAGAATGGACGGCTGCGATAGAATCGGAGGACGGAGGGAAGGCTTGCGATTGATCGGAGGGTGCGACATGGGTGTTGCGATTGCAATGGGCGGGGGGTTTGCGATTAGCGCTCCGCCGTCGATCTTTACGACAGATCAACGGACCACAACTCATCGCGAGACTTCGCGTTAAAAACCAATCGCATCGGGGTTCTTTGCTGTAACAAAGGAAATGCACCCGCCGGTTGTTTCGATTGCGATTAGCGCTTGGGACTTGAGCGCTTGGTCCCAGCGCCGGGGCGTGTGTGGGAAGTGGTTAAGGGGCCAGCGGAAAAGGGGCTAGGCCTATATCATGGTCGGAAAGTGGGTTTTTTGCCCATTTTAATGGGTTTTAAGGGATTTTAAAGGGCAACGATAAGGGGGGAAAGGGGAAAAAAGTTAAACAAAGGGTAAGAGGGGGAAATTAAAGGGGATTTTAGGGGGATTTGAGGGGTAAAAAGGGGAAATAGAAGGGGAGCCAAGGGGGAATAAAAGAGGCTAAATGAGGGTAACAGAAAGGGAATTTGGACAAAGGGAAAAAAGGGGGGGAATTGATGTATGCTACAGGGGTAAAGGAAGGAATGACAGGCCCTTTTTAGCAGTTTACTAGCAGAAGGGGATTTGTATTAAGCACAACAATTGAGAGACTTCAAGGAGGATGGATTTTCAGGGGAAAGGCATTCCTTGAAGACTCAACAATGATTTAGCCCCCTATTTGCTTGTCAAAAATTTCATATGGGGGCTAACAGTGGCTCCACATGGGGATGGCTTCTTCTTGAAGGAGTCAAGAATTCAGAAATTGATCTCTTGGTGCAGGCCAGATGCCCGCTGCTTGAACCATCCCTTCTTTCTTTAGATTAGCTGCCACAATATATTAGATACACAAATCAGCAGAAACATTTTCCCAACCAATCTACCTACCCAAACTAGAACTCTAACAATTTTCCCTTGGGTGCATTTGAACTAGCAGACCCTTTACATTTTATTTTGCAAAACAAAAACAAACCTATTCTAATTCTACCCTTATTGCTCCATGAGGCCAGATTAGACTGTTGGCCTCATCTATTTCTCTACCTAAACTACTACATGTTGGGATTAAACTATCCAACAGGTTTCTTCACCTACATTCTAAGACAGGAAATTTAAACACAGCCAAGCCAGGATTAGACTGTCTGACTTGTTGGGCAGAAACTTGAAGAAAAAAAAACTAAGAAGGCATGGAATTTTGCAACTGTGAAACATCCTTTTTTATTTCTTGTGACTCAGGTTTTGAGCATATTTGAGTCACTTCTTTCCTTTGCTCCAGCTCTGATTTTGGGCATATTAGAGCTGGATCTTCTTTCACCGCTGATCCAAATTTTGAGCTTGTAAGGACCAGCTACTCTTCTTCCCTTTGGCTCAAATTTTGAGTTTATTAGAGCCAATCCTTTTGCCTCAGAGGTTCATGTTTTGAGCATGTCTGAACCTCCCTTTTCATTCTGTTTCTTGGAACAATCTCTCTCTTTTTGCTGAAAATGAAAATTTGCAACGGTATATACAATGGAAATGAAGCTGGAAATGGAGAATTAGCAGAAATAGTGTTTGAGCATCCTGCCATTGACAGGACACCCAAACAACTCGGAACCATCAAGTTCTTGCAAGAAAAATGCATTAGGACCCACAGTGGCTTGAATGATGAAGGGACCTTGCCACAAGCTGTCGAATTTGCCATGTTTGCCTTTATCCTCTCTTCTTGAATCCCACTTCAGGACCTTGTCCCCAACTTTGAAATTTGTTGCTTTGGTTCTTTTGTCAAACTGTCTCTTCATGTTTTCCTGCACTCTAATAGCTCTGTCATAAACTTGCTCCCTTGTTTGCTGGAGATGGATTGTTTCGTTAATTCTCCTTATCATGTTGTCTTCTTCTGATTGGACCTCTTGAATAAGCTTTACTACTGGTATCCCAAGGCTAGTAGGGAAAACTGCTTCTGTCCCATAAACCAGCTGGAAGGGTGATGTGCCAATAGACTTCTTTGTAGTGAGCCTGTCTGCCCACAAGGCATGTATCAACTTTTTATGCCAAGACCTTTTATTCTCTTCCAGCAGCTTCTTAATGATTGTAACCAGGCTTTTATTTGATGATTCAGCTAGGCCATTACCCTGGGGGTAATAGGTAGTTGAATGTCCAAGTGCAATTCCGTACCTGTGACAGAAATCAATCATTCTTTTGGATCCGAAAGAAGCAGCATTGTCAGTGATTATTTTCTTTGGGTAGCCAAACCGAGATAAGATGAAGTCTTCTAGGAACCTAATGATGACAAAATCAGTGGCATTCCTAGTGGGTATGGCTTCAATCCACTTAGTGAAGTAATCAGTAGCAGTCAGGATCCATTTGTGTTGCCCAAAAGAAGAGGGGTGGATTTCTCCAATGAAGTCTAAGCCCCATTGCATGAAGGGACCTTCTATGGTGATAGGTTGCAGAGGGAGGGGAAGGAGCTTTCTTTTGCCCTCAAAGATTTGGCATTTGTGGCAGGCAAGAATCCTTTTATGGACATCACTAAAGAGTGTAGGCCAATAGTAACCAGCCATGAGTATCTTATTTGTAGTGGCCTTCCAACTCAGGTGGCCTCCACACTCCCCAGCATGGAATTCTTGTTTGATTCTTTCAGCTTCGGTTTCAGACAAGCATTTCAGTAAAAGGCCATTTGGATTTTTCCAATATAGACTCTCATTCATAATGCAGTAATTTATAGCTTTGATTTTTATGAATCTGGCCTTTGTTTTGGACAGTTCCGGAGGAGCATTGAGGTGTGTGAGCACGTAAAGGATATCGGTATACCAAGGAGAGTTCTGAAACTGCTCCTCAACAGTTTGATGGGGCAGTCCTTCCTGCTCATCCAGGGCATTCATCATGTTAATATCAAGGGCTTGTAGATTAGATTCAGCCATCAATTGGGCCAGGCCTTGACCTTTGGTCAGCTTGGTGGGTTTGATTTCAATGTCATATTCTAAAATTGTAGCAATCCATTTGCCCCTTTTCCCATCTGGGTCTTGGGACAGGATATCTTTGACCACTATATTTGGCACATAGGCAATGGTGTGAGAATGCAGAATGTACACCCTAAAGTCTTTTAAGGCCTTAATCAGGGCATAGGCTTGCTTTTCCATGATGTTGTACTTTAAGGGTGCATCTCTTAAGGCTTTACTGAAGAAGGCTATAGGCTGTTCATTACCTTCTGAATTTTTCTGCAGCAAAACTGCAGCTATTGTGTGCGGGGAAGCAAAGGAAAAGATCAGAAAATCTTTTGAAAAGTCAGGGCTGATAAGGACAGGGGCTTGGGTGAGTGCGAGCTTTACTGACTCGAAAGATTTTTTGGCTTCAACAGTCCACTTGATCCCTGCATCTTTCTTTAGCATTTCAGTCATTTTCCTAAGATGCTCAGCAAGATTGGGGATAAATCTTCTAAGGAAATTGATCTTCCCAACGAAGGACTGTAGCTCCTTGATGTTTCTTGGATGTGTAATTTGAAGTATTCCCTCAACTCTCTGGGGGTCTATCCTAATCCCTTTCTCGGATATGATGTGGCCTAGAAGCTTACCTTCTTGCAGCCCAAAAACAGTCTTCTTAGGATTTAGGGACAGACCGTACCTTCTACATTTTTCAAAAACTTTCCTCAGATGTTTTAAGTGTTCTTCTTCTGTTTTAGAAAAGACAGTTAAGTCATCCAAGTAGATAACTATAAAGTGTCCAATTTCATCTGAGAAAGCAATATCCATTGCTCTCTGGAAGGTAGCTCCAGCATTCATCAATCCAAAAGGCATTTTCACATACATGAAGGTGCCCCATGGAGTGGTGAAGGCTGTTTTGAGTTGATCTTCTGGGAGTACCAGAACTTGGTTGTATCCTGAAAAACCATCGAGCAGGGAGATTCTTTTAGAGCCCACTACCTTTTGTAGGATATGCTCCATTCTAGGCAAAGGGTAGTTATCTTTCAGGGAGGCTCTATTGAGGTTTCTGAAGTCTATGCACAGTCTAATCTCCCCTGTTTTCTTCCTTACAGCCACTAAGTTCGACACCCAATCAGAAAACCTTACAGGGACTATAATGCCTGCATCATACATCTTCTTAATTTCCTTTTCTATTGCAGGCAATTGTTTTGGATTAATTCTTCGAAGTTTTTGTCTAAAAGGCTTCTGATTTTCCTTTAGTGGTATCTTATGTTGTATAATGTTGGTGTCATAGGCCTTTAAGTCTTCGTAGCTCCATGCAAACACATCAATGAATTCCTTAAACAAGTCAATGTATCTTTTCTTCATGTCTGCAGGTATAGACTTAGCCAGTTTTATCATTTTGGGTTTGTCTTCAGTGCCTATGTTACATTCTTCTACATATGATTCTGCATGTTGTATTGTGGGCTTCTTTGCCACATCATCGAAATCAAAGAGTTCCTCTAAGGGTGCTAAGCCTCTTGGTATGTTCTTGTCTTTGGCTTGCAGCACCTCCATTTCTTCTCTATCTGCGTTTTCACATTTTATGGCTGAATCTCCAGTTTCTTCAGAAAAAGAATTTATTTCGATACTACAAGGTGTTTCTAGTTCATCTGGGGAATCCTCACTTGGGTCTGAATCAGAAAATTCAAACTCATTCCTGCCCACCAGGAAATCTTTGATCTGTTTGTCTCCTTCAAATACCTGCCAATATTTTTCATTATCTGGCACTGCAGGCCTGAATTTAGTCTGAATGATGATTTGTTGGTCAACTGGGGCCTTAGGATAAGAGCTAGCTAGGCAGGCTAGTCCATTTGCAATAGCGTTTTGACCCCTAGGAATGGATACTAAATCATATTCAATGAACGTTTTCAGCAAATCTAGAGTATCATTCCTATATGCCCTAAGCCTGGGGTGTTTTTTCGAATACTCACCATTCATCTGTTTGATTACTAACTCAGAGTCTCCTCTCACGACTATTCTACGGGCTCCTAATTTTTTCAACAGATTTAAACCCAAGATCAGAGCCTCGTACTCTGCAATGTTATTCGTGCATTTGAAATGTAGATTGACAACGTGGCTCTCCGCGTGATCATTTTCGGTGTTACGCAGCCACACTCCTGCTCCAGTGCTTTGTCTAGTACAGGACCCATCAAAGTTCATTTCCCACAGGGGTTCTTTGTTTACTTCCACTTCACTTTCTCCCTTACAGCTGGGTTCGCCATTAGGTTGAGTTGGGAGGTCTCTACTACATTGTAAGCTATCTTGTTGTTCATAGAGGCCATGGATGTCAGGAAGGTGGTTAGCTGGCTGTTCTTGTTCTGTTTCTGTTTCACTTGGAGTGAGAGGTCCACCACAGATCCTACAGGCTTCATTTCTGATTTCCTCTTCATTTTCAGTGTGCTGCCCATGGTCTTCCTGATCATATTCTTCCAGAGTGGCCATTATGTGGAGGTCTATAGGCTCGGTGTTCTCATTTGTATGCCTATTCTGGGACTCTGGCTCTTCTAAGGATTCGTCATTACAAAAGATGAAGGAGTCAAGATCGGTATGCACAAAATATAATGGTGAATTTTCAGGTTTCTCGGGGTTGTTGACTAGGAATTTCATTTTGGACTCTCTATATAGTCTTCTTAATTGGCCAAATATAGGGATAGCGGCATATGAGCCATCCATCTGCATGGTGCCTTGCAGCTTGGCTCCCCATGATCTTGACAACAGCATGCCATACTTGGGTGGCACGTCTGCCACCACTACATCCATGACCATACATTTCGCAGGAATTTGAGTCAAACTCACACACGAGTCTTTGATCAGGCCAAGACATTTTACTCTGCTCGAGTCAAATGAGTATAAGTCTTTGTAGGGTCGGGTGATTTCGAGGCCTAAATTCTCCATGACTACCTTAGGCATTAGATTGTGTGATGCACCGGAGTCATGCATGGCATTATGAAGGATCTTGTCATGAATGTTAAGACTGATATAAAAAGGTGGAACTACCCCTTCCTGAAATTTCCCCTCAATCTTGGGACCGAATAAGAGGGCAGGCTGATCATCACTCAAATTTACGGTGTCATTATTTATACTCAGATTTAATGCTTTCAAAATCTGGCCTTTATATACATCCTGAGAGGCCAGCTCCGATAATGGTACAGAGATTTTGATTTTTGCAATCTCACTTTCTAAGTTGAAAATGGATTGGCTTTTGGGAATGTTCGAATCTGTTTTATTTGCAACTACCTTAGTAGCTGAATCAGTTTGTGTTTTCTCATTATGTACATGTGTAGGAATAGTTTTGTCAGGAGCACTAACTGAGGTGCTAGTGCTACTGGTTGGTTGACTTTGTTTTTCATTGTTTTGGTTGCCTTTCTGTTGGTTTTTCTCAGAACTCTCAGCTGTTGATTTGTTGTTCACAGCAGTTACTTTAGAAGATTTTTCAGGCCTCTTTTTGATGGTTACCTCAGGAGTTTTAGGTTTGGAAGTGTCTTGGTTCTTTTTACTCCTGAGCTCATATTGTTCTCTGACCTGTAACATGGCATTTTAGAATCCCAACCTATAATCCTCAGATTCAAACCATTCCTCCTCCCCATAAGAGGTTGAGGGTTGGTCCTCTTCTGAATCACAGTTTAGGATCAAATTTTCTGTTTCAAACATGTTTATCACATTCCCTTCAGACTCTTCTATGATTCCCTCATCCTCATCCAGAAAGTTTTGGAAAGGGGGAATGACTTGCTGATCTGACTCTTTCTGCCTGTTGGGAGTGTTGTTGTTTCTTCTAAAGTTTTGGTTTTGGTTTTGATTTTGGTTCCTGTTCTGAGTGATAGCCATCTTTTCCACCATCTGGTATAGCTTATCCACATTCTTAGACAATAGGTCAACCTTTGGATCTGAAGTGGAGGCTATAGTGTCATCCTTGTATGCTACTCTCTTCTCAGTTCTCAGTTTTTCTCTTTTCTCAATCAGATTTGCTTCTATGTTTATTGCCCCTTTCTACATATCCTCCAACGTGGTATATTCTTTATCCCTAAGCTCATAGGCCATGTCAACATCAAATCCATCAGGATATTTTGCTAGGGCCATACCTTGTGGAGGTTTCATGTGTGGAGGGAGAGCATTATAAATGCTGTTGAATCTAGTGGTGTAATCGTGGACACTCTCTCTTGCGTTCCTCTTAAGGGACATGTATTCTGCTAGGAGCTGACGAGGGTTTGCTCTAGTTTCCCATTTGTTGATGAAAGTCTGGTATAAAGCAGGGAGATAATTGATACTACCAACAGGCAGGTTTTTGAACCATTTCTTTACTTCACCTCCCAAGCTTTGCGCAAAAATTATCATTTTGATTGTTTCATCATCAATTTCCATATAGTCGAAAGAGTCCTCCATTTTATCTACATGTTGTTGTGTTGTTGTAGGCTCTTTAGCAGGGAAGTGTGGGATTTTTGATTGATAATCATCTGGTAAGGGTAGTAGAGGCTGAGGTAGGACTAGAGGTGCATACCAGGCTGCCATGATGATGTTCTGGTGGGGTCTAGGGTTGGCTTGAGCAGTTGGTATTTGGATGACAGGGATGTTTGGACCAGCAGAAGTCTGTTGAGCAGATCTCGGGTGAGAAAGCCCCAAGTTTTGGAGAAAGTGGAGATCAGGTGGTGTGGAAGGAGGGGTTTCACTGTCCCCAGGGTCCGGCTGGTCTGAAACACTGAATGACCTAGTTCTAGGTAATCTGTTTTGAAGGTCTAGGTCGAAGAAAGGGTCTAATAGAGCTGCAAGATCTTCTGGTGCAGAATTGGCTCTATGAATGTTGCTGGAAATAGTTGATCTCCTACTCACAGGTGTTCCTTTAAGGATTTTCTCAGGATTATCAACTATTTCAGGTGGGTTTGGATCAGGGAAAGCTCTTGTATGAATGGTTCTGTGAGCCAGAATGTTGTTTATAAGCCAAACAGCTTAGCCCTACATGTTATTTCTACTGTGGTTAATGTTGTCTTGGGAACTGGCCTCCCTGTGGAGTCTTCATTATGCTTTGGGACTGGTCTCCCAGTGAAGTCTGATGTGAAACCAAGATAATCAGCAGGCCTACTGATCACCAGTGGAGTCTTTAACGTTTAGGAATAATGGAGTCGCCGGGTGGAGGGTTTAGGATGATTACGAGGTGCCGTCACCACGGTGCTCACGCCAAAGGTGTGACTTATCGTCAACCTAACAGAGCTCTAAGTTTCACCGAGGTTGAGAAGAGTGTTTAAGATGAAATGTGCTCAGAATTCCCCGGTGGAGTCGCCATTATGTTGGTGATGACAATGGAAAAGACAATATCGGCAATTCTTCGACTCTCAGTTCTTCCCCGATTGGAGTCGCCATTTTATGTTGGTGACGACGATGGGAAAAAGACTAACTATGGTAGTTCTTGACTCAGGATTATCCCCAGTGATCGCCATTATGTTTAGGTTCCCATGTTTTAGCGGATTTAGCGATACCAAAGATAGGAACAACATCAAACCACTTTGAGAGACCTGAGATCCTAGCCCTCCACAGACCGGAGAGGGATCTCTCCAAATAGAGCAACGAATGATGTATCTTTGAAGCTCAAAAATAAGATGTTAGGCTAGTTATGAAGCACAGAGGGGGGTTTTAAATAATTTGGTTGAAGGGTTGCTGGGTTGGTGACGAGATCATGGACTGAGAAAACAGTGGGAGGAAAGGAACAAAACAGCAGGATATTTCAGCAGAGAGGATGGGCCAAGACCGTGCCATCCATTGGGCTATGGAGTCATGAGAGGGAATTACTTGCATCCAATAGCCAAGGCTTTCAAAGGGCATGTCATCTAATACTAGAGGATCTTTAGATTAGATGGTGGGGTGGAACATTAAGGGAGAAAAGTGAAAGAAGGAGAACAGCCCAATTTCTATCTATAGATCAGGTCAGAGGTCATTTAACTCCAGACCTGCTTGGACATACTCAAAGGCAGCTCTCAAAGAGACAAAGGGGCTGCTTATAGATCAGACCAGAGGTCATTTAACTCCAGGTCTGCTTTAGCAACTCCAAGGGAAAGACAGAGATAATATTACAAAGGGATCTCAGAAAGGTAAATAGGTCATGCAAGGATTCTAGTGGACAGGGCTAACACTTATCCCCAGTGCTCCCAAACTTTCCAGCTTAAACCCCTCAAGAACATCTAAGAACGTCATCAACTAATTCATACATAAGCCAGCAGGCAATGACATCCGCTGCGCTGGTTAAATCAACTGAAACCAGCTCTTAGATAGCACATACAGCAGAAAACATAAAGGTAGGGAGAGCAGACAGCATGGGGCACCTAACAAGGGTGAATCCTATACCATTATTCTGATGCCTACCAGAAGAACATGAAACAATGTGAAAATGTAATAAACAGAGTAAGAAAACATCACCAATAGCAATAGACCAGGATCCTGTGAAATGTGCTTTGATTAATAGATGCAAAACCAGTCATGTACAATATGGCTTAATGGCTAATACAGTCCCAACTTCTCCTCCCAGCCTATTACATACAACTACTCTACTACTCCCTCCCAAGACTGTTCTAACAGTCGAATGAATCCCTATAGCAATGAGATGCAGTAATTAACAACAACCTTTACAATTCATGCTCAGGGATCTTTATAGGAGAAGAGGAAGAAGCCCCGGTAGGAAATACAATAAACGAATGTCATTAAGACGGAATCGGCGGAGTGTCCTCTTTCTTTTCTGTAATAGCTCTGCTGACTCTGTATGCCTTTCTTCATCCTAAGTTTGGAGACTGCGTAAGTCCCGAACACTGAACCTCACAAAGATGACTCTTTAGGATCCTTCAGTTGCTTGTTTCTTCTTAAGCCTTGAAATAAGCCAGAATTTGGATGGAAAATCTTGGCTTCTCCATTCCTCCATTACTGTTGCTCAGATAGTCTTTAATGAAGCTCCTGTTTGTGCATTTAATTTCCTTGGGCTCGAGAGGCATGGAGAACGCTGTAGGAAGGTGTACTTCTGGAGTAAACACGCTCTGCTGTTAGGTGGCGCAATTATGACTTGCTGGTGCGCTCTTAGTCTTCAAACTGTGCTTGAATCCTTTGAATGTAGGATTAAAACATTAATCTTCAATTACAGGCTCGAATCCTCCTCAAATCCTGTTTCTGCTGCTTCGCTGGCTGGCTGAAATGGCCTCTCTGTGATGTCTGCACACTCTGAAATAGACCTGCTTAAAACCCGGGCAGTGGTGGCGGAGGAAGTGCTGCGGAGGCCGGAGGAGTGGTGGCGGAGCGGTGGAGGAACAGTGAAAATGGCGGAGGAAATGGTTAATCAACGTAAAATCCCAACCATGAACTTTGGGTGAATTACAAAGGAAGTGGAAGAAAAAAAATGGAGTGGAGGAGCAGACGTGGGACCCAGCAGGCGGAGGGCGATTAGATCTTGACCGTCGGATCTGTATCGGATAGATGGATTAGATGCAATCGGGAAAGAAACGAGAGGGGCGATGGGCAGTGATGCGATCAGCGCTGAGCCATTGGATTGTGAAACAGAATGGATGACCCAGATTGAATTGGAGCGGAAACAGAAGAACTTGCGATTGTGATCGGGAGGGGCATTGCGATTGAGCGCTAGCTGTCGAATCGCGGGGACAGATCAACGGTTGGGATGAAATCGGGAGGTGGAGAGATGGGGGCGCGATCACGATCGGGCGAAAGGTGTGATTGAGCATAGACCGTCGGATCGCGGAACAGATCAACGGCTCAGATGTAATCGGGGGACAGTGCGATCGGGGAATCGGAAGACAAGGTTGCGATTGATCGGAGGGTGCGACATGGGTGTTGCGATTGCGATGGGTGGGGGGCTTGCAATTAGCGCTCCACCGTCGATCTTTACGACAGATCAACGGACCACAACTCATCGCGAGACTTCGTGTTAAAAACTAATCGCATCAGGGCTCTTTACTGTAACAAAGGAAATGCACCCGCCGGGACTTCCGATTGCGATTGGTGCTCAGGACTTAAGCGCTTGGTCCCAGCGCGGGGTCATGTGTGGGGAAGTGGTTTGAAAGGGGCCTACGGAAAGGGGCTAGGCCTATAACAAGGTCGGAAGAGGGTTTTTTAGCCCATTTTAATGGATTTTGAAGGTGGAGGAGGGGAACGATAGAGGGGGAAAGGGGAAAAAGGCTAAAAAAAGGGTAAGGGTAGGATTTTAAAGGGATTTTGGGGGAATTTGAGGGGTAAATGGGGAAATAGAAGGGGAAGACAAGGGGGATGAAAAGAGGCTAAATGAGGGGCAAGAAGAGGGAAAAGGAAGGCCTTTGGGCATTTCTTCATCAGCAGAGAGGCTTTAAAAGGGGAATCAGCAGAGGGGAATTCATCAAAGGATAAAAGGCACAAAGAGGCTTCAAGGAGACTGTATTTTCAGAGGAAATGCATTCCTTGAAGACTCAACAACAATTTAGCCCCCCCTATTTGCTTGTCAAAGATTTCATAGGGGGGCTAACAAACTCAAAAGCTTGACTGAACTAGGAAAGAAAACAAAACTAAATACTTAGCTACACCGTAAAAACAAAGTTGCTCCAGAGGTAGGGGCCCTCCACCACTAGAGTAGCACGAAATCTAGCTCAAAATCAAATCAACGCATTCAAAGAAATGTTGTCTTCTTCATTAAAGGAAAATAACTTGAAACAGAGTATTCTCAGTCTTCAGAAATATAGCAGTCAATCCACAAAATCTAATCAAAATCTAGAACTTCTTTCTCGGTTTCCCGAGTTACATTTATAGCAAATCTTCATAATAGAACTTGAGATAATACGGGGATCATTGTCTTCCATATCAAAATCGGATTAGAACTCTAAAGGTGGCAGCGTAAAATGAAAAAGGACATCTGGCTGTCCTTGTCCTATTAGGACTCTGTTTCCTTGTATGAGTTCCCACGTACAAAACCACGTCTAGAATTCGGTTCAATCTTCATGGTGAGCAACAAACGCTGAGGACATGATGTGGAATAAACCCATGTGTGGCTTTTCCTGAGAGGACACCTGGAACATGCTTGAACGTGAAGACAACTGCAGAATTGGCAACTAGCTACGGAATGTCTGCATTCTGTAGCTAGTTTCAGTTCAAAATGCATTACAATGACAAAATCACAAAACTTAGCAAGTTAGCTATGATATCTATTCTTAAAGAAATTTTAACTAATTTCATTGATCATTTGATCCTGGGATAACAATAGACAAAAGAAAATGGGGTGAAGTGTGATGGAAGAAAGGACAGTCTTGAGGCTCAATAGTTAGAAGAAGTAATCAGTGGGAGATTGTTCACTAGAAATGTGCACGACATTAGGGTAAAATGAAGATACAAGCATGTGTGTGCAGTACTAGAGATAAGGACTAGAGAATTGAGGGTTGAAGCTATCTAAGAGAGAGAGAGAGAGAGAAGATACAAGCATGTGTGTGCAGTACTAGAGATAAGGACTAGAGGATTGAGGGTTGAAGTTATCTAGGAGAGAGAGAGAGAGAGAAGATATTGCACAATTATCTATTGCAAGGGTTCAAATAATCATCACTATTGACTAGAACTTTATGTGTAGTGGGAAATTCCAGGACTAGAGGATACAAGCATGTGTGTGCAGTACTAGATGATTGAGGGTTGAAGCTATCTAAGAGAGAGAGAGAGAGAGAGAGAGAGAGAGAGAGAGAGAGAGAGAGGATATTGCACAATTATCCATTGCAAGGGTTCAAATAATCATCTCTATTGACTAGAACTTTATGTGTAGTGGGAAATTCCAGGACTAGAGGATACAAGCATGTGTGTGCAAAGAGAGAGAGAGAGAGAGAGATACAAGCATGTGTGTGCAGTGTGTGTGTGTGTGTGTGTGTGAGAGAGAGAGAGAGAGAGAGAGAGAGAGGGGGGGGGAAAGGATATTTCACAATTATCTATTGCAAGGGTTCAAATAATCATCACTATTGACTAGAACTTTTTGTGTAGTGGGAAATTCCAGGATACAAGGGTCGAGTGACTAATGATTGTGATTGCACAATGCTTGGTACTTAGGGAAGATGAGGCATGGATTTCATAGTTGAGCTTCATAGGGAATGAGGAATGACCCTACTATCCATTGGAATTGTGCAATGTGAAGTAGGAGGCAATACAAGGCAAGGGATTTCTTAGTGACGAGTTTCAGTTGGTAGGAGTTAAAGAATAGCCATTGTAACTACAAAACACAAAATGATTGAGGGATAGGATCAGGTTTGCATAGTTGAGGGTTTTATAGGATGAGACAAATATTGAATACTAACTCAGAATGTGCAGTGTGTAGTGGGGGCTTAACTGCACAAATATTTCACAGTGAGTATATGCAAGAGGTAGGAACTAAGCACTGTGATTACGGAATTCACAATTGGTGGAGGAATTTACTGTGTAGAGTGCATTTCTAGGAGGCAAGGATAGTTGAATGGGGTTTATTACTATGCAGTGCACACTTCAAGGAGGCAAAGGGATGGGTGGTTGGTTGGGCAAGTTGCGAAGACAAGAGAACTCCAAAATTGACTAAGTGTGTGATCAGTGAAGCAAAAAGATGAGAGCAGAGAATGAAACAAGGCTTGAACATGATCCACACTCACAAATGACCAAACACATGATAAGGAAACATTCAACACCCAAAATAAACATACATCCATTGAAATGACAACAAAATGACACTTACCTCCAATTATGATATTTAAGATACATTTTTCAACACGAGTGTCGAATGCGACCATAATGTGTGTTGAGCTATGGGAGAGTGCCTAGAACATGTTCTTATGATATATAACATCAAATAATATAGAAGAGTGTGCTAGAACTACCTCTAGTGGTGTGCTAAAGTTTGACACATGAAAGAGTTAAAACAATCAAAAGAGACACTTGCGACAATTAGAGAAAGTGAAAATGACACTTGAAAAAGCTAAAGAAAGTGAAAGTGACAAATTATAAAGTGAAGAGAAAGCAAAATTGACACTTTGGAAAGTGAAAGAAACAAAAATGACAATCTTGAAAGTGAAAGCGAAACTTGTGAAAACATAAGGTGTGCAAAAGCAAAAATTGACAAGACTCAGTGGAATGATAATACAATTGCCATTAAGAGTGAGAGACACTATCAAATAATGTTGCACAATGATTCTCGACATGGATTGTGTGGTCACTGTCCCTGTCAACTATACAAGAATTTTCGGTAGGGGCTGTGTAGGGTTTATGAGTTGCACAATGCCTATTACCAAAGATTGTGAAATCACTACTATTAGTGACTACGAATGCTCTATTTATAGAGGTTGTGCACTCATTATTTTCAAGGATTGGACAATGCTTGTCTACGGAGGTAAATATTGACTACTAAACTTGCAAGAAATAGGTTTACTTGGGAATGTCGTGAAAGCTAAGAATGTGTAAGCAAGTGATTTACACAACCAAAATGGTTTCAAAAAAACATCAACCAATCATGAAGTGACTATGTTCAACATGAAACAAAATATTGTAAGATCACAAGGAGGCTCCAAAATTCAAGCAGGAAAAAATTTTGGTGGGTGTTTGTTGCAGCGAGAATAGGTAACATGTTTTCAACAAAAAAAATTAAGTATTTAATTATTTAACTCATGAATAAAGTAAGTATTTCCTTGTATGGATATATTATCTAACGGAAGCTTGCTTGCATTCCTTGAAAGCCATGAACCCAACAATGTAAATTACAGAGCCACTAGTTGCAGGATAATCGAACCTCGTGACAGGAATGTGGTGAGATACGATTGGGGGAAGAGTTGATTGGTTGTTAAATAATTAATGAGATTGAATTGGGGTAATGAGGGGTAGAGTAAAAGGCACATTCCCCCTCACAGATTGAGGAGACAATGAAAGAAAGAGGCTACTGCCCAATTCCCTATGTAGATTGAAGAGCCTGTTATCACTCCGCCAGATCTCTAAGGCTGAAGAAGAGATCCCAACAGAGGTAACCACAAACCAATATTTTGGCCTGGTATCTAGCCCTACCAAACCAGAGAGGGCTCTCTCCACAAGGTCACAGCCAAGAGGGCTGGATAGATTAGGGTTTTAGGCTAGGTATGAGTTCAGGGGTTTTGATTTGATTTGATGGGGTGTTGGATGAGGATATTAGGTCAAAGAGGCTAGGTCAAGGAAAATAGGATTAGGGTTACAGTCCATTCAATAGGTAAAGGTAGGTAGAAAGGCTAGCACATTAGGGTTCTTGGGAAGGGATGATTCAGACAGGTGAGGAGCTAGAAAAAGCATAAAAGATGAATTCTTCCTAAACTAAAAGAAAGATGAACAGACTATGAAAACTTTCTCAAAACAGAGCATGTGAGATGAATTTTGTTTTTCTAACTCGAAATTGATCATACAATATAAGTGAAATGAATTATGAATACAACGCATTCAAACATAATGAGACATAAGAAGAAACAATGCTAGACAACCATACCACAAGTATCCCAAAGAAATAGTTGCAACATTTTTATTAAGTTCCTGCCAAAATGATTACAATAGAGTCTTTGATCAATATGCCAACATCCAACTGATTCCAACCTATGAAATGAATGAAAAAATACATGATATATGCCTAAAAAAATCCTCTTAGCCTCAGGGATCGAATTCCTCAGTTGAGGAAGAGATCCACAAAAATATGAACTGATAGTTGAAGTGTAGGGAGGTCCAAGTGACTTCTCCCTAATTACAATGAAACTGATTAAT
This sequence comes from Pinus albicaulis, assembly GCA_034641835.2. Classification (NCBI taxonomy): domain Eukaryota; kingdom Viridiplantae; phylum Streptophyta; class Pinopsida; order Pinales; family Pinaceae; genus Pinus; species Pinus albicaulis. The sequence continues at coordinate 791,311,783 of CM076575.1, read as the reverse complement.
TTGACTTCATGATGAAATTTAGCCTATGTATTTACCCTAGGTAATAGTAAAAACATGGTATTTACATTTACTTCCATCAAATACATAAGTTAAATCCTCATTTTCCCAAGTGAAAATCAAATTTGCAGTAAAAACTGAAAAAACCAGAGATTTTCCAAGGGCGCAACTCCATTTTTCAGGCCACTTTTGGAGGTCTTCTCGGTGTCCGAATTGGGCTCAGGATGGCTTGTTGGAAATCATATCCTATCTACTTTCCAAATATATCTTTATTTTTTTGAATGTAGTTGATTTTCCCCGTCAAAAAGTGATTCTCCCACAGCTGGTCAATGGTGCAGCGCCAAGGCAGAAAAGGAGGCAGAACATTGATTTTTTTAGGGGTTTTTCACCTTTTCACCTGCCAGTTGTCCAAACCAAGCTAAATTTTTTTTTTTTCTAGAATGAACTTGTCATTTTTCATCTTGTGGTAGCTTTATTTTGATCAAAAAGTGCCTCAAAAAATCTAGCTGTCATAAGGTTGTCTAGGTTTGCAAAAAATCACAAAATATTCAAAATTTGAACTAAAAACTTCTCAAAATTTGGTAATTTTATTTTGAATATGTGGTTATGCATGGAGAGAGGCTTCAAACAATATTTCAAGCCTCCTTTCCTCTTCTTTCATGGTCAAGGCTTCAAATTTTGCATTGGCTCTTTTGAGCTTGGCCATTGCAATTGTCTTTGTGGGCATAATGCTTGACCTTGTTCCTCAATATATCATTATCTCTATTTTCTTTCTCCAAAATATTTTCTAGGTGTTGGTTAGCCCTGTAAAACCATGGTTCCCAGTTCTCATTGACTACCATTGCAAATTTTTCATTCAAGGTTAGCTGATTAGCAAGCTCAAATTACTTTTGCCTCTCTAGTTCTAGATCTCTTTTCAGCCCTCTATTCCCAGGCCTTATAGTTGGCACCTTTTCTTCTACCTCATTTGTCACACCATATGTTTCTAGTGTCCCTTGAAGCAAGAATTTTGATTTTTCTACCTCTCTTTGAGCCTTGATAAATTTGGCCTCATTAATAACATGTTTTGTTTTTAGCTGCTGGTTCTCCTGCTCAAGAAAGTCAATGACAAAATTAGACCTGTCAAGATTAGTTTGTAGCTCCTTAATCTTGGCCTCTTTCTCCTTGATGACTATGCTATTTATCTCATAATCATCATGCTCATCTAGGTAAACATGTTCAAATTCTTGTTCTGTCTCATGGAGGTCCTCCTCCTCATGTCTGATCTCTGCCTGAATCTCTGCCTCTATCATATTTTGTTTCCCTTTGTCTACTTGCTTTGACAATGTAGAAGGCAAGGCCCCTCCCACACTCTGTGGGGAAAAAAATTGACTGTGACCCCTCTGGTATGTTTTTTCCAATGGCTCTATCTTAGCCACATTAGCCTTCTTAGGCTCACTGATCTGAGCTTTGCTAGGTGACCCAGTCTCAAGGTGAAATGGAGATGCTGGTGAAATGGGTGAAGGAGGCTGATGTGATGTTGATGCATGAACTGTGGGCTGAGATGGAGGAATGGATGTGGAAGGATGAGATGATGAAGGCACATCTTGGGCATGCTGAATAGGTGGAGAAGTGAATATGTCATTAGCTATGGAAGAACTCCATGAAATGTTCAATTGTTTGAGATGATGGAGGACTATGATTTTGATGAGGCAATGGTGAAAGAGACTGTTCATTTGGTGCTCAAATTCTCTCCTTTGGACAATATATGCCATCTTGTCAATTCTCCAGAAGAGGTAATAAGTTATGTTGAGCATCTTGACTCTTGTGAAGTGCATGTGTAGCTTGATATGATAAGTGCAAAGTATTGAGAACCTACCTTCACAAGTAAAGTATCTCATGATGATTTCGTCATGGGGGCATATATCTCCAAGAGGTAAGAGAAAGGAAAATTCCGCTTTATTTCATTCTTGTACCTAGGTTTGATGTATGGCTCAAAATAATTCTCCTCCAAGTCTTTTTGTTTGAACCATTTTTCCCCAACATTTGGGATTCCAATGGCAGTTGATATGATGGTAGTGGAAAAAGTGAAAGTGACACTAGCAAGGGTTACCTGGTTGTCATGGAGATTGGAGATGAATAGCCTACTCAACATAGGATGATGTTGGACCCTTTGTATTTTCTCACAGAATTAAAAACATCCTACATGCTTAAAGCATGTCACAGCCATGGGAGATGCCATTAGTTCCCTGGTATTTGTTGGCTCAAGTCTAAGGATTTCCCATCCTTTGTGTGGCCTCCTCTCCTCCCTTTCTTCTCCCTCACTGTAGCTTCTGTTATGTTCTTCTTCCATAGTGTCTTAGTGTGAAAACCCTAGGGAGATGGAATGAAATGAGGGAAGTGACATGGAGTGTTACTGTTATGGGATTTGGGATAGGGAATTTTATCACAGGTTAGGGATTTTGGGAGCCTAGGCAAATGAGTAGCCTAGGTCTTAGGGTTTCAAAGGAAAAGGGTTTAGGGAAAGGGGATTATGATATAGGGGTTGAGGATAGGGTAATTATGATGTGGGAAGGGAGTGAAAGTGTTAGGGAGTGAAACTAAAATACAATTAGGAATTAGGGGATGATACTAGGGTTTCAAATTTAAAAATAGACACCAAATCTTTAAAATATCTCAAACACCAACACATTGATTTGATATGGAGAGGGACAATGCAAATGGTAACTTACTTGATTGTTGGAGGCTGTGGAGCACTTGGACTGAAGATTTGAAGGAAATAGCATAATTTTTGAAGCTCTTGAGTGTTTTGAGGAAAGGGCGTAGTGTATAAGGCAAGGGCGCAACGCCAAATGCAGGGGCGCATCGCCAAACACAGGGGCGTAGAGCCATACTCTTTTTTTGCAAATTTCTCCTTCCTAATTGAATTTTCGCGCTTTTCTGAGGTTGCTTGATGATGGCAAGAGCAAGTGAAGTTTGAATTGATACTTTTTGGGTTCAAATAATTTGTGGGATTTGATTTTCATGATTTTGAAACCCACTTTTGCAATGTTTAATTTATCTTTTAAAACTTTTGCAAAATACCCTTTAACTCTTTTTGTTTGCTTTGCAGATTGATCATGATGGAGTAGGAACTCTTCATATTTTGGAATTTGATGTTTTTTGCATATGGATCTAAGTTGGAAGCTTTGGGAGATTGAGAACTTATTACATATAATGAGCATAAAATTACATAAAATAAAATAAAATTACATCTCTATTTTTTGAAATAAAATTACATTTCGGAATGAAACTCACACTTGAAATAAAAATTGCAAATTTGGAAACCATCTTTACATGCTTACAAATCCTCTTTAGATGGTAAAGGGATATTATTTGGACCACTCTCATACTTTTTTTGACCTTATGAAATGAAATGGTATTTTATTTAGACCTTGGAAAAATGAAAACCTAGAGACCTAATGAAGACTTTGAGTGACCAGACTTCATGGTGACCTGAATGACATAATGACATGATGAAATAGATTTTCATGACTGAAGTATGCTCAGCAAGACATGAAGGTGGGCCAAAAAGTATGAATTTTTGAGGAGGAGTGATGTTTTTTGGACTAAGACTACCATAAGAGAGTAAATTTTTTGCATGACCTAATGGAATGATTAAAAATTTCTGAGTGGGACTCCTAAAATGATATAAAATGGTATTTTTGATCACTGATGGAAGTATGTAAATACTGACACTAACAGAGCCAAAGGATTGCTTTCTCAGATACATTAAGGGACATAGAGGAAGGAATATATGCACAAAAAAAGAGAAATGAAGTTCATTTGTGGTTAATCCATCTAGAGTTGTCCATCCAAGGATATTTCTTACTTTGTTCTTTGGTTAGTCACTCATAGCATGGGGGGGTTGGAATTATTTATCTCATTGGTTCTTATGTGTGATTTTTCTTTATCTCTCTCTTTCTATTAGGTTAGAGGACTTTCAAAGATGAACATGAAATTTTGGAGCAATGAATGCAGAAGACCGAGAAATTATGGAGTTGAGCGTTGAGCCTTGTGTATGATTTGAACTATTGGGAAATTAGTTGAAGCCCTATGAATGAGCTCAAAGAAGACTGGGTCACTATGGTTTTTACTACTGGAGAGTAGTAGATAAACCACCTAGACAATGTACTCCATCCTTGAGTGTTTACCAAGCTTTGGTGTATATTTCCGTTAAGCAAGGATCCGCTTAGACTTTGGATATGGATCAGGGGTATTCAACTACAAGAGAGTTGTAGTGTATCTATCCTAAGGTTGTGCGGGGAGTGGAAGTATCTCCTTTATTTTCCAAACATCTTAACACACCCTGATAAGTATAAATTATTATATATCTTTGGATTATGGACTATGACATTCCTTATTGTGCCTATTATTGATGCAAGTTCATGTATGCTTATAAATGATTGCCTGGGACTCATTTTTATTCTCAAAATTTATAAGCTATCTCTTATGTCTATGGAAATTATGAATGATTGGATTATGTTGTCCAATATTGTGTTTATGGTTGATGTTTTAATTTTTTTCATTATGCTCTTTTAATTTACTAGTATGCTTAAGGAATGCAATAGGATATTCACTCAATGGACTTATGATTGTTTACTAGAGGATTTTTAATTCCTCATGTATTATTATCAACCTTAAATACTTGAACTATGGGTACGCTTCCATATTCCTTATTTGTAGACAAACTTGCATGCTATGAACTTATTGAACGCCTAGGTTGTGCCAATAACTACTTAGATCATAAATAATATGGTAAATTGTAGGTTTAAGATCTGAAATGACTAATTTAGTTTTGTTGTGCTAAGTGTCTTTTCAGTTTATAAAACATGTGCATAATTAATTCATTAGTTTGCATGAGGTTTAAGGTATTTGTCCATGAATTGTAGATGATTTTTAGTGATTTAGAAGCATAAAATAAGCTTAAATAACATTGGACAATAGTGTTAAAAAGAGAAATAATTCACCACATGAAATTTACACAACAGTCATTATGAAGCAGTTCATCCATCCTGGGCTACATCTGCTGGTCCAGCTCCCAATGGCATGTCCATCTTTCATTATGCTCAAAATTTTTCTATTACATGTAGTTACAGTGCTCTAATGGTTGTTTTCTCTGCACCAATGGCTCCAGAATTCTACAATTAGTCAAAAATGACTCTTCATTCACTCAGAATGGTCGAAAATTGGGCCTCCTACACTTTTTCCCAGTTTCACCTAGGAAAGCTCCACTAAAAGTGGAGAATTCCACTTAACTGGAGTTAAAATAGGCAATCCCATCAAAATTCCTGCTAAACTAGCCACATAATAATGTTAGCGGTTGGGGTGGCCACATGCGCACCCCCAAACTATAGCTTACTTAACCATCAGTGGAACTCATGTTGGAAACTACAGTTGGATGTTTAAACTGCGGGTTGAGCGGTAGTTAGTTAGCGCTAACCACACGGTTGGAGACGATAAACCGTAGCCATGTGAAAATACATTACGCATAAACCGTGGGTTACATTTGCTGCGATAGTCGGTTAATGTTGTAACATATGCCATGTGACAATACAATATGGAACCGCTGGCGGGTTGGGAACGTCGACAGTTCCAACCCCCAACTGTAAATGCGATATAACATAACATAAAACTGCAACTCAATATGGTTAAGTCACAACATGTAGCTTGGGTGGTAAACCACGCACGTGCTAGGCGGGAGGTCTCAAGGTCGAGCCCTCTGGACCCAACAAAATTTTACATTGCCATCCCAGGGACATGTGGCGGCCTCAAGGCTGGCCATGTGGCACCCTATGATTGGCTCCTCCAAACCATACTTTTAACGAATAAAATAATGAAACTTGTCATCCATTGATTGGCTTGGTGGAAAGGAATATTTCAAGAATATTCATTTTTTGCTGACTCTACCTCCACCTTGTTGACTGTGCATCCCAGTCAAACCTGGTTGAACTGTCGAAAATTTACCTATTTGGCATTTCGATCAAAACACGATATCTTCCTCATACGACATCATTTTTTCGAACCATTCACATTGCTGGAATCATGAAGAAAATATATATTCAACCATCCTAGTTTCAACCCAATCTTGTAACTTTGAGTTTTGAGCAAAATTTATGAACTCTTGATCATTCCTCCCCATTGGGAAGCTTTTGGACCCCAAAAGAATTGATTACTTGTTCAGTAGATGAGGGTAAAAATCCCTCACCTTTCCAACTTCGATCCATTTTCTCTTGTTTGTTTTAGTGCCTTTGAGCCCAACTCGAAGGTAGTCAACACTTCCCCTCTTTGATGTTTGTGTCCACCTATCAAGAATTGTATCTTCTTTGAGCTCATCTAGAAATTCTAGCGATAAATCTTCAATAGAAGGTAGCTGAACATCACTTCCTTGATCATCAATCAAAGGTGGCTCATACAAGCGTAAGTTTTCAACACTAAAAACTGAATACATTTGCATGTAAGAAGGAAAGTCAAGTTGGAATGCATTATTACCAACTTGATTTATGATCTTGAAAGGACCATAGTGAATGGGTTTGAGCTTTTTACCTTCCCCTTGCATCCTTTCTTTGCTAATGTGCAACCATACCTCATCTCCTTCTTGAAACTTGTGATCAACCTGATGTTTTTCATGCCTCTCTTTGTATTTTATTTGAATTTTCTAAAGTTCTTCTTGAACTTGTTTATGTATAATATGAATTTGCTTAATGAACTTTCGAGCCTTATCAATGTCACTATGCATTAGGGGAATTTTGAGTTCTAAAATGGGCCTCCTAAAAAAAATGTACAACCAAAATAAACTTTATAAGAACCAATAGGATTCAAGATGATGATGTCAACCATGGGGGATGATTCACCATTTTTTAAGTAAAAGGGTAAAAAAAACAAGTATTAAAATAATAAAACTATTTTTTCAACTCTTATTTTCAACTTATCTCCCAAAGTTTTTACTCAAATTTCGAGCGGTACTACTTTTTGGATGCAAAATTTAATTTCTCATCCAAGGAGTACCCACGTTTCATACTTCCGATGGACCCTGCTACACAAAAAATGAGAATTACATGAAAAAACGTGATTGCAAAAAGTAGTTTTTTCTTTTTTCCCTCTAAAATTTGATGATGTAATCAAATATTATTTTATTATTTCCATCATTATTTTATAATTTCCTTAGGAGGCCCATTTTAGACCTGAAAATTCCCCTGATGGCCATGAATTGCAACATCCTTCCCAAAGATGAAGTCTAATGGCGATTTCGGCAAATACCCAAAGCATACTTCAAAAGGCGAGGTTTGTGTTGAAGAGTGCTTTGCCCTGTTGTAAGCGTGCTGAATTTAATGCAGTTGTTAATCCCACAACTTAGGATGTTTGCTGCAATATCCTCTCAATGGATGCACAAATTTTCTGTTCACCACCTCGGTTTGTCCATCTGTTTGTGGATGAAAAGCGGTACTCTCTTTCAACTTTGTGTCCATGATTCTACATAGATTTGACCAAACATTCCCAATGAACCTGGAATCCATGTCACTAACAATAGAAGTTGGCAATCCAAAATGAACCCAAACATGCTGAAAATAAAGTTTAACATTTTGTTCAACAATAATGGTTTTCTTAATGGCATAAGTATACACATTTTACTGAATCTATCCACAACTACATAAAGATAATCATGTTGCTTTCTTGACATAGGTAGACCTCCAACAAAGTCCATGGAGACACTCTCCCATGGCCTTGATAGTAATGGTAGTGGTTTGTACAACCCAAGATTCCTATTACTAGGATTACTTGTTGCACACATAGAACATCCTCTTATAAAACGTGACACACTATCTATCATGCGAGGCCAATAACAATACCTCTGTAGATGTGCCACTATTTTTCTTACCCCAAAGTGTCCATCAATAAGAGATGAATGAGCTTCTATCATGAATCTTAGCCTCTCTCCTTATGGAATACATAACTTTCTCAAATGAAACAGCAAATTGTTATGCATGTGATAATATTTTTCTTCAACTTGATTCCCTTCACTCAGACTAGCATACACATCTTGAAAATCAATGTCATGTGCATATTTTTCTATGTAACACTCATGTACAACAAAATAATTTTTGAGTAAAGTAGAAGCGCTAATGATTGATCTTGAAAGCATATATTCAACTTTATTGAAAATTCCTTTCTTGTACCTTATAACCAAGTGAAATTGTTGAAGAAATCCCATCCACCTAAAATGTCTTGATTGCTGCAAGTTTGTTTGTGACTGCAAGTACTTGAATGGTTGGTGATCGGTGTGTACAATAGTCTCTTTACCCATCAAGTAGTGTTTCCACTTCTTGACACTTTGTACCAATGCATACAGTTCTTTGTCATATGTAGGATAATTAGTCACAACACCACTAAAATTTTTAGAATGAAAAGCGATAGGGTTACAATGCTGCAAAAGAACTGTGCCCATGGCATAATCACTAGCATCGGTTTGAGTCTTGAATGGCTGTCTCAAATTTGGTAATGTAATGACTAGAGCTGAACTGATCTTTTCTTTTAAAGCTTCGAAAGCTTTCTTCTATTTTCCTCCCCATTGGAAGCCTTTCTTCACACTTGTCACTGCATGCATAGGAGCTACGATAGAAGAAAAGTTAGCAATAAAATTTCTCCAATATTGAGCTGCACCTAAGAAACTTCTTACCATGGTAATTGTTTTGGGTGTGGGCCAATTCAAAATGGCTTCCAATTTAGAAGGATCAATCCTCAATTCTCCTCCTCATACAATATGTCCAAAATATACCAAAGAAGTCTTTCCAAACCCACACTTTGACATCTTAAGAAACAATTTCTCTTTCTTCAAAATGTCAAACACTCTATTTACATGCAAGACATGATCTTCTCTTGTTTTGCTGAAAATTAACATGTCATATAAGTACAAAATAACAAATTCATCAAGGAATGGATGCAAAAAATAATCCATAACTCGCATGAAACTTTCCGATGCATTACACAAACCAAAATGCATAACTAGCCACTCAAAGAGTCCTTGTTTGGTTTTGAATGTAGTTTTCCATATATCACTTTCTGCAATTCTTACTTGATGAAATCCACTTCGTAAATCTAACTTAGTGAAAACCTTTGCTTCTTTTATCTGATCAAGAAAATCATCTATTCTTGGGAGTGGGTAACGATTTTTTATTGTAATCTTGTTCAAAGCTAGAAAATCTACACACATGCGCCAAGTCCCATCTTTCTTTGGTATCAAGACTATGGGTGAACCGCATGGCAAGGTGCTTGGTCTTATGATTCCTTTATCCAACATCTCTTTGATTTGCCTCTTTATTTCAGCATTCTCCATTATCGACATGCAATACCTATCGATGTTTGGAAGAGGACAATCTTGTTGCAACTGAATCTCATGTTGAATCTCTCTTTTTGGAGGCAATCCTATTGGCTCCTGAAACATCTCATGATGTCCATTAACTACATCATATAAATCTGATTTCAACTTAGGATCACATCCCTCAAATTATTCATGATTAATATCAGATTTAGGCTTAATCATAAGAAGAACAAAATTCTTACTTGAATTTACCAGCCTCTTTACCTGTCCAACATTTACCATAGCAATGTTTGTCTTCTCGCGATGTGCTCTAACTATGAACTCCTTGCCATATTTGATTAAATGATACTTGTTCTCATGACGATGGAAGATCAATTTCCTATTATACAATTAAGGACTCCTTAATACAATACCACTAATGTCAAGTAGAACTACATCTAATTCAACTGTGTTAACAAAATTTGTAGTGATTGCAAACCTCAATATACATTTCTTTGAAACCTGTAGATTTGCATCCTTATAAATCCAACCCAATGGATATGGTTTTGGATGTGGTAAGGTCTCCAGGTTAATTTTCTTGACCAAATCTTCAGAGATTAAGTTTTCTTGTGACCCACTGTCAAACAATGTGTCAATCTTGGTATGTTTGGATATGACCCTCACATGAAACAATTCTATTCTTTCTTCTTCATTTTGAGTGTTTATGTGATAGTTTGATGTATTGGTATTGGGTTTATTTTCAATTTATTTTCCCTTCATTTTTTTCAATCCCATGGCTATAATTTTAAATTCATCACCTGAATCATATCTTAAATCATGTTGAGCTGTAGCAGCAATTTTCTGTTTCCCTTTGTTATTGAGTTTCTTTGGCCTCAATTTAGGATGTAAATTCCAACAATGAGTTTCATCATGGCCTTCTTTTGAATAATGTTTACAAACCAATTTTTCTCCCTCTTTATTAACAGATGCATTATTTTTGTTTTTACCTTTTGAGGTCTTTTCCTTGGCTTTACCCTTAAAAGGTTTCTTTCTACCCTCTTCAGAAATTTTCCCCCTAGCTTCTCGATGTATGGCCTGAACACAAACTTCATCTATACTGGTGGGGTTAAACATGAGAATAGTATGTTTTAGGTAGCTATGTAAGCCTTCTATGTAATTGAGCAAAGTATCTTGGCTCTGCAAATCCACCCCTAATAAGAGAGCTCTTCTCCTAAATTCTTGGGTGTATTCTTGCACATTTTGTCCTTTTAATTTCCTAAAGTTCTACCATTTCATGATGGCTTTCTGCATATGAGCTAATGGATAAAGCTGTTGTTTAATAACAGTAATGAAATCTGACCATGATAGAATAAACTTACCATGTTTCTTGATTTCCTCCTTTGTCTTGGCTTCCCACCAAACAAGTGTTTCACCTTCCATTCTCAATGAAGCTGATTGAATTTTGGTATCATCATCTTGAAGGTTATGGATTCTCAAATAGACCTCCAATTTCCTAATCCAATTATCAATATTTTCTACATTGACTTCACCATTAAACATTAGCAATTCGAACTTAATAGCAAGTTTTAAAAAAGAAATTTTACCAGTTCTCTTGGACTTGTGTGGCTGATGTACTGAAGAAGAAGTAGAAGATGATGAGGATGAGTATAATGTGCCCAAAATTAGCATGAAGCTAATTGGAACATTGATTTTGATTATATCATCTAGGAGGTGAATAAATGGGTAAGGAGGCCCATGATTAGGAATAAAATCCCTCATAGGGTGAAATGGATCATCAAAGTAACTAGATTTTGCACCCTCAGGTGTGAAAAGGGGCAAATGCATGAGGACAAGGTCAAGTTTGACCAAGTCAATAGTGCTGCCATGGAGGGAGTGGATCAATTGGGAAGACAATGCAATATGAATGGAGGGAAGATCACTTGGTGGAGGAAACCCTAATGTGTGGGGGCCAAGGAAATAAGGTTTTCATTTGCATAAAAGGAGGAGAAGGTAGCCATAGGAGGATTATGATTGAGTATTGGATTTTTGGTCTGCATGACTATTTGCTTTCTTAAGTTGTTTAATTGAGATTGTTGTGCTGTTTAGCACAAGGAAATCCTATTTAGGAATTCCTTTCCCCTTCTTGAGAGGCCTCTTGAGGGATTTTTACTTCATTTATCCACATCTAGGCTCAAGGCCAAGCCACCTCCTCCAACTACAGTGTTATTTCTGCTGAAGTATAACATTGTGTTGCAGGGTGTTGCAGTGGAGGTTCCACAACACCACTTACAGAGATTATCTTTCAGAGGAGGGAGCTTCTATTTCTCTGGGAGGTCAGTAAGGAAGATTTAGGATCAGATTGCACGTCTTTGGCATCGGGTGAACTATTTCCTATCTCCTACAGTGTAGTCCCTCTCCTTGACTGCGTTATTTTAGTGAGTATTTGCGGTGAGGGTTTGCCTTGTTTGTTTCGAGGGTTAGATCTTCAGTGATTGGATCAACCTCTCACCTGAAAGATCCATTGGATGAGATTTAGTTGTCATATGTAGCATCTTCAGCCATATCCATCTATTTCTTGAGTTTCAGCTGCTACTCAGTCTTGAGACTGCAACTCCGACATTTTGTACATTTTGTGTATTTCAGGAAATCCTTCCAGGATTCTCTTGAGATTGTTTCCAGGGGTTGAGAGCTTCGCTTCCTACCTTGTTTTAGTTATACATCTCCAAATCTATGCAATGACATTTCTTCTGTTGCAATGCCTCTTATAAACTGAACAGTCATAGCCTTAGGCTTTTTCTATGTAGCAGTGTATTTCATATTTCTTGTACATGTTCCTTTGAGGTTGGTTTGCCTAAGCTTGAGTGATTATTTCCTTAAGGATTTGTATACATTTGCTGCTATAAGATCAATATGATGGCTATATGATTCTTCTCATGTTTTATGTATTGATTCATCACTGCTACTCCATTATGTGTTCTTACATTGCTACATCTCCACTTTTGGAATATCTTAAGATATTTCCATCGTTGTAGATTTTCCCCATTTTGGAATATTACAGTGGTATCAAAGCATCATCTTGGCTCAGCCTGTGAGTTTCAGCCAAAGAATATAGAAGAATATCAAAATTTTGGAGAGGATGAGTTTTGTCTCATCATTCTTCAGATCTATGAAGAACCTCCCCAAGGAGGATGAGAAAATAGAAGAGGAAGGTCCATTCACTTCCTATTCTCATAGAGAAGAAGAAGACAAGCATGGAAGATTCTTGGATCATCAGATTCTAAGTAAATACCTTGTTGAGTACAAATCTCAATCCAGAGCCTTCAAGGAGACTCTAGCTCTCCCACATTTCATTCAATTGAAGGAGGAGAGGAGGCCCCGCAACAAAAAGGAAATCAAAGGCAATAGATTCATATTGTCTACATTTGATGGGTCATCTACAGCAAGGACTTGGGCAAGGAAGCTTGAGGAAATATTCCTACTACGCCTAGTGGTAGAGAGGGAGGCAGTAGAAGCTGCAGCGTTGCACCTGGAGGGTGAAGCCAATGTTTGGTGGTTTAACCACTTGAGCCATGCAAGGGTGAATACTTTTGCATATTTCACTCAAAGTTTGATTAGAACCTTTGATAGAGAAATATTGGAAGAGGAAAAGCCCACACCACCATGGAAGGAGACTTATAACAGCGATGTCACAGCCTTAGAAGAGCAACCTTCTACATCTGCAGCTGGGGAAACCATTACATTGGGGGAAAGAACTATTGCATCCATACAAGGAGTTCCCAAGTTCCATAAAGGTATGAATGAAGTTCCACTTTCTATTTCAGAAAAACTTTTAAAGGATTGTGGAAATTCATCTTTATATGACCAAGAATCAACACACATTGCTAATCTAGAGCAAAATGATTGCACTGCGCTGTGCAAATGGTTCAAGGAGGAGGAGAACCATCATCCTCATACATATTTGTTGAGTTGCACACAACCTTTGAGGTTGGGGTGTGAACTTTTGGAGGATGAAATAAACCATGACACTCCTATGAAAAACTATATGACCATCCTTGATTTGGAGAATGAGGCAGCCACTACATCATTGGAGAGATTAACAGTGCAGTCAAAAAATATTGGTGGAGAGATTCTGCCTTCATCACACTTGGATCCTTATGGGATCAAAATATTCATGGGTAAGAGATCTTCTCTAGGAGATCTCCAAGGAGCTGCATTTCAAACTCCCATGGAATGCAAAGAGAAAGATTTGATTTGGGAGGATGGTAGCCCTCATGGGAGGAGTACCAAGAGGAATAATGGTAAGAGACATCCACAAGTGGTTGAGTGGATGTGGATGAGGAGCAAGAGGCTGGTAAGCCAGTTTCAAATATATGACACTGGGCAGCAGATGTTAGGTCCCTATATTAATAGTGTAGTCCCTTATTATGTTAATGTAGCCCCCCTTATTGTTATTTTTGTACCCCTGTAACCCTAATATTGTTATTATTTTTCCCTCAAATTATTATTTTTAGGTCGGCTAGGATTACATTGTGGCCCCACTAGGATTACATTGTGGCCCCATGGACTCCTATATATAGAAGGAGGTTTTGGTCATTTGTATCATCCAAGAATTTTTCATTTATGTAATGTATTGGAGGTTTCCCCCTCGAAGTGGATTATTTCTAAGGCATTGATATCTCTTTTCTTCTATTTTTAGATTTGGGTTTCACAACATTTGGTATCGGAAGCTTTGGATTCTAGGGGTTGGCTACTCTGACAGGTCATCGTGGAATTTTCACTATAAATTGGTTTCTGTAGGTTCGAATCTGGAAGATTTTTGAGTTTGTGAAGCCAAAATCTTGAGGAAACTTGTTTACCGATGCCGAGGAGCTTGTTTAACGTATTCCCCAGGAGATAGAGTTTGTGAGAGGTAGTGCTTAGGGCTCCTGAATTTCATCTCAAAGAGGTGATCATGGGAAAATATTCATAACTCTCTCTCTGAGCATCGGATTGGAGTGTCGTAAAAAGTGGTCACAAGTACATGGACTGTAGTGTATTTTTGATGAATTTCAGAGCTAAAGGACGAAACAGTGAGACGTGGAGAGTAGTACAAGTTCGCTCTACTGAACCAGTCCATAATTAGGTCATTGTGGGAGATTGGACATAACTTTTCCTTGGAGAATCCAAATCAGGTCAGACCTGTGGCATTCAAAAGAGAATTTGGAGGGCTACCTCAGTGCCAAATTTTAGATATTGAAGAGCCACAATCACAAAGATAATCCAATTTCAATATCGAGCTCCTCAAAAGCAAGAAAAAGGTGTGTATTGTTTTTTTCCAAATTGCATAAGTCTTGTTTGAATAATCAATTTGAATTGATTACAAGGGCATATTTTAGAATAGATATCAGTATTGGGTTCTAAAAAATGCCCCATAAAAATAATTTAACACCCATTAAGCCTTCAGAAGGCTCTACTATGACTCATGAAGATGAATAATTGCAACATGATGTATCAAAATTACAAGAGCAAGTGCACCAAATTTCTCTCTCGTAAAGAGTAGCAAAAAATGAAATGGAAGATGGATGGTTTGAAGAAAGGCGTGGAATCTAAGATAGATGGCATGGAAGCTAGCATGGAATCTAAGATGGATGACATGGAAGCTAAGATCAATGAAAAAATGGAAAACATGAAGAATGATCTAAAAGCAGACATGGAAGGTTTGACAAAGTTGATACAAGAAATGTTTCCTAATGGTGAAAAGATAGTAGAGGAAACTCATGATGAGAACAAAATAAATGTTAATCGCGATTTCATAAACTCTAATGTTGGAGGGAAGAACCACCATATTCCAAAAATGGATATGAGGAAGTTTGATGGAAAGGATCCTGTAACATGGATACTACAGATGGAGCGATATTTTGATCTCAATAATGTGCAAAACACACAAAAGGTACGCATTGCAACTTTACATTTAGAACAAAATACATTTGTATGGTATCGATGGCTTTGCTCCCGTAAAAAAAATGTCACTTGGTCAATTTTCACGGAAGAAATGATAGCACATTATGAGGATACAAAGAGCAACACCTTCTTTAGCCAATTGATAAATCTCAAACAAAAGGGTTTAGTGGGGCAGCACATTGAGGACTTCCAAAAATTGAATATAAGGGTAACTGATATTTCAGAGGAACACATGATTGATCTCTTCATAGGCACTTTAAAGGATAACATCCAACATGAAGTTCGCGTTTTGGAACCTGATTCATTGGAGAAGGCATTCAGGTTGGCAAGAAAAATTGAATGTAAAATTATGGTGACAAGGAAGCCTACCACTCACTTCTATAAATAAGGAAGTGTTGCTACGCCTAGATTTCCACAACCTACAAGTTTGACACCACAACAATTGGAAGAAAAAAGAGAAAAAGGGCTTTGCTACAGTTGTGATAGAAAATACACTAAAGGTCATAAGTGTGCTGAGAAGAAATTATTTTACATAGATTGAGAAGAGGAAGAAGAAAATGAACAAGAAGAGGATATACACCAGGAACCAGCCCTAGAAGAGGAAGAAATGAATCCGACCATATTGTGTAATGCACTGGTAGGAATTACCACTCCTCAAACTCTCAAGATAGAAGGACATATCAAGAAGAAAAGGTAATAGTGTTGATTGATTCAGGTAGCACCCATAATTTTATTCATTGTAAGGTAGCCAAGGAATTAAATTGTTTCCTATACCCAGCTCCAGAATGTCAAGTGATGGTTTCGAATGGAGGAACTATAAATTGCTCTAGAAAATGCCATAATATCAAGCTAACCATGGGGGAATATGTATTGACTAGTCCAATGCTTTCCATTCCTATGGGAGGTGCCGATGTTGTACTAGGAGTACAATGGTTACAATCTTTGGGGACGGTAGCTTTTAATTTTCAAGAACTTTTCTTGAAATTTTTTTCAGAAGGAAAGGAAGTCGAATTACGGGGTATTGAAGGGAAGCCAGGAAGGATAATAAGCTCTAATGTCATGACAAAGCTTCTAAAGAAATAACAACGAGGCGTAATTGCACAATTATGCTCATTAGAAGTTCCGACATCAAAATCATCTATTTCTGCAGATCTCCAACAAGTCTTGGACAATCATTCCAAGGTGTTTGAAACTCCCAAAGGAATCCCACCTATTTGTGATCATGATCATGCTATTCATTTGATTCCAGGAAGTGTTCCTCCAAACATCGAGCCTTATAGATATCCTTACTTCCAAAAGAGCGAAATTGAACGTATGATTGCAGAAATGTTAGAGGCGGGTATAATTCAACCTAGTCAAAGTTCTTTCTCTGCTCCTGTAGTATTGGTACACAAGAAAGATGGATCATGGCGCATGTGTCCGGATTATAGGGAGCTCAATAAGCTCACCATTAAAGATAAATTTCCCATTCCTATGATTGATGAATTATTGGATGAATTACATGGAGCAATTTATTTTACAAAGTTGGATCTTTGTTCAGGATATCATCAAATTAGAATGAAGACTGAAGATATTCCAAAAACAACATTTCGAACTCATGAGGGTCATTATGAATTTTTGGTCATGCCGTTTGGCCTTACCAATGCACCTTCTACATTTCAAGGGTTGATGAATTCCATTTTCAAACCCTTCCTTAGAAAATTTGTGCTAGTATTTTTTGATGATATACTAATCTACAGTAGGTCTTGGAAGGATCATGTTCAACATGTTGACGGGGTGCTCAAACTATTGCAGGAGAAACAATTATATGCAAAAACATCCAAATGTTTCTTTGGAGTACAAGAGGTGGAATATCTGGGTCATATTGTATCTCATGAGG
Source organism: Pinus albicaulis (assembly GCA_034641835.2). Classification (NCBI taxonomy): domain Eukaryota; kingdom Viridiplantae; phylum Streptophyta; class Pinopsida; order Pinales; family Pinaceae; genus Pinus; species Pinus albicaulis. The sequence continues at coordinate 791,294,651 of CM076575.1, read as the reverse complement.
GTGTTAAGGTAGACCCTAACAAAATTAAAGCCATTAAGGAATGGAAATTCCCCACGACCATAAAGCAGTTGCGAGGATTTCTCGGGTTAACAGGGTATTATCGCAAGTTTGTTAAGAATTATGGGAGAATAGCAGCACCTCTAACAACACTATTGAAGAAAGATGCATTTTCATGGACTCCTGAAGCAACTAAGGCCTTTGAACGTCTTAAAGAGGCAATGTGCCTAGCACCGGTCTTAGCTACACCGGACTTCACAAAAACCTTTATTGTGGAATGTGATGCCTCAGGAAATGGAATTGGTGCAGTTTTAATGTAGGAAGGAAGACCCATTGCTTTTGAAAGTCGTCCAATCAAAGGAAAGTATTTACAGAAACCTATTTATGAGAAGGAAATGTTAGCAATACTACATGCACTAAAAAAATGGCGAACTTACCTAATGGGAAGACACTTCAAGGTAAAAACTGATCATGATAGTCTTAAACACTTTTTGGAACAAAGACTATCTTTAGAAGAGCAACAAAAATGGGTCATAAAGATGTTGGGTTATGACTTTGAAATAATCTACAAAAAAGGAAAGCTTAATGTTGTTGCAGATGCACTCTCAAGAAAGAATGAAGAAGTGGAAGCATTGCTTTGTGCCATTTCTATTATCCAACCAGATTGGATAACCGAAGCAAGAGATGAATGGAAGAAGGACAAAGATGTATGGACACTCATTAAAAAGTTGCAGCAAGATCCTAGTACATCTGATACATTTAGTTGGAAAAATGATTCCTTATGGTTCAAAGATCGCTTATATCTTTGTAAGAATTCCCAACTAAAACAAAAGATTCTTCTAGAATTGCACACTTCTCCTTTAGGAGGACACTCAGGATTTTTAAAAACTTACCACGGGGTGAAGAAAGAATTTTTTTGGGATGGCCTTAAATCTGATATTCAAAAGTTTGTGGCGGAATGTTTGGTTTGCCAGCAGAATAAAGTGGAGACAATTAAGACCCCGGGACTTCTACAACCTTTATCCATTCCAAGTCAGCGTTGGGAGGAGATTTCGATGGATTTTATCACAGGTTTACCTAAGTCTGAAGGAAAGAATGTCATCATGGTGGTAGTTGATAGACTTACCAAGTATGCACACTTTTGTGCATTATCTCATCCATTTAAAGCAAGTACAGTTGCTACTACATTTGTGGATAGAATTCAAAAGCTACATGGAATCCCAAGGGTTATTGTGAGCGACAGAGATCCCATTTTACGGGAAATTTTTGGACGGAGTTATTTTCTTGTTTGGGTACTCAATTAGCTCATAGCTCATCTTATCATCCTCAATCTGATGGTCAAACTGAGATAGTAAATAAATGTTTGGAAGGATATCTTCGTTGTTTGTATCTGATAAACAAACACAATGGGTCAAGTGGTTACCTCTCGCTGAATGGTGGTATAACACTTCCTTCCATACTGCAGCAAAAATGACCCCATTTATGGCACTTTATGGATATCATCCACCATCCATCACATCTTCTTTAAGGGAAAATTCTGGGGTTCAAGCAGTGGAGGATCACATCGAGCATCAAAAAGAAGTTCTCCAACTCTTAAAGGATAACCTAAATTTGGCACAAAATCGAATGAAACAACAGGCAGATCAACATCGCAGTGAGAGAAGTTTTGATGTGGGAGACTGGGTATTTTTATGGCTACAACCATACAAAAAAATGTCCCTCAAGTAAGCTAAGAAGGACAATAAATTATCGCCAAAGTACTATGGTCCTTACAAGGTTTTGCAAAAGATTGGTACTATGGCATACAAATTAAAGCTTCCTGCTTCTTCGCGAGTGCATCCAGTTTTCCATGTTTCATGCTTAAAAAAGGTTATAGGGGACAAACTTCCAGTTCAAACAATATTGCCAGAACTTGATGAGGAAGGAAAAACCATATTCAAACCTAAATCAGTCAGGGAAACAAGAACTCGACAACCACGAAATCGATCAATTTCAGAGTATCTCATCAAATGGAAGAACTTACCCATTGAAGATTCTACATCGGAGGATGAGAATTTTATACAAAAGCAACCGGAGCTACTGAAAAGTTGAGGACAACACTTGTTTGAAGGAGAGGGGCATGTTAGGTCCCTATATTAATAGTGTAGTCCCTTATTATCTTAGTGTAGCCCCCCTTATTGTTATTGTTGTACCCCTGTAACCGCAATATTGTTATTATTGTGCCCTTAAATTATTATTGTTAGGTCGGCTAGGATTACATTGTGGCCCCATGGACTCCTATATATAGAAGGAGGTTTTGGTCATTTGTATCATCCAAGAATTGTTCATTTATTTAATTTATTGGAGGTTTCCCCCTCGAAGTGGCTTATTTCTAAGGTGTCTCTTTTCTTCTATTTTTGGAGCTGGTTTCACAACAGCAGGAGGCTTGGCTGCACTGGCTACTCTTGAAGGAGTTTGGCCATCACTTGGCATATACTCTTCCTAAGGGCATAGGGATGGAGAATATGTGGCAGGATGCTTGCATCATTGAGCAGCAAAGAGTATGGATGCATGGTGTTGATGTGACATTCATATCATTCATTATGTTTTCATCACATGACTTGTATGATGATAGCATGAGTAGGCGGCTAACACTTTTGTTGCTTGAGTTGTACTTGAGAGAGCAAGGGAAAATTTTCTCTCACATGTTGTATGATGTTGTCGGAGTAGGAGTAGGAGATGGCACTATTATGGTGCAAAGGGGCTACTCCTTGGCCTTAGATGAATAGGAAGTACTTCCATTTTGGGAGGAATTTCCTATTTGCAACATCATTATTGGAGGAGTCTTTGACAATGATCATGTCAAAGAATTGAGCTATGAGTTGGCAGGAGCCTATTTGCATAGGCCAGCAGCATTGTTCCTTGGGAGCATGGACTTATTCATGGATCCATGCATCACTTTACTTTCAGCACATGGTAATATTATTGTTTATGCATCTATTGAATATCTAACACAATATTTGCATCTTCTTACCATTGTCATACAGTGCATTTCTCCACAAGAGGGAAAGTTAATTGTTGAGCCCCATAAACAAAATTTTGCCAACTATTATGATGGAGACAACCATCCTTTATATAACCTTGGGCAAGTGTTCGATTATTTATTGTATGCTCAGTTGACACATTCAACCTTTACTATTCACTAGTAGATGTGATGATTCACACAACTAGCCATTTGTCAAAGAATCACTTGCCATGCTATTTTCTGAAGTTGCAGTGGGAAATACTGCGCTATGTCCACTTGAGATATTTTTTGTATCATTCAGCACTATGTAAAACTTTTAGAAAAATTCCTATTTGGATACCCTATGATGACCATGTCCTATTCATCATAGATGAGGTGTTTCGGGCCAGCTTGTTCTTCAATGTTGGAGAGGAGATCCTTGGAGGTTTGATATTCATTTTTCCACTTGAGGGCAATATTATTGCAGCCCAAGATCAACACATACTCTACACTTATCATGAGTGGAGAGAAGGACATCATGGGTTAGGCTACTTTGTCTACCATGCTCAGATTTTCAGCCCACCTACTTTGCCGGAGCCAAAGGTGGAGGAAGATTTTCAGGAGTTGCCTAGTTGGGAGGTGACTCATTTTGCATGGATGATAGATTGGGGATGGAGGATCCATAGGGGTAAGATGGTTCCCACTATATTTCAGATCCCATTCCTCAAATGGACCTCTAGACATCACTTTTCCAGCCTCTTGAGTATTTCACTTTTACATGATGATAGCTTGATAGCTAACTTGCATGCTGGGGAGGAGCAATGTGGAGACTTGTTGATGAGATAACATTATTTTACTTGGGGAATTTCATCATATGTGGATGCTACAGGGAGAGGAGGAGAAATAACTCAGTTCTATCCTTGCAGTTGCTTGAGGACAAGCAATCTTTGAGAGGGGAGGGCTATAATGTTCTAAAAATTAGCATGAAGCTAATTGGAACAATGATTTTGCTTATATCATCTAGGAGGTGAATAAATGGGTAAGGAGGCCCATGAGTAGGAATAAATCCCTCATAGTGTGAAAGGGATCATCAAAGTAGCTAGATTTTTCACCCTCGGGTGTGAAAAGGGGCAAATGCATGAGGACAAGGTCAAGTTTGAGCAAGTCAACAACATTGCCATGGAGGGAGTGGATCACTTGGGAAGACGATGCAGTATGAATGGAGGGAAGATCCTTGATGGAGGAAACCCTAATGTGTGGGAGCCAAGGAAATAAGGCTTTCATTTGCATAAAAGGATGAGAAGGCAGCCATAGGAGGATTATGACTGTGTATTGGATTTTTGGTTGCATGACTATTTGCTTTCTTTAGTTGTTTAACTGAGATTGATGTGTTTTTTAGCACAAGGCATTCCTATTTAGGAATTCCTTTCCCCTTCTTGAGAGGCCTCTTGAGGGATTTGTACTTCATTTCTCCACATCTAGGCTCAAGGCCAAGCCACCTCCTCCGACTACAACGTTATTTCTGCTGAAGTGTAATGTTGTGTTGCAGGGTGTTGCAGTGGAGGTTCCACAACACCACTTCCAGAGCTTATCTTTCAGAGGAGGGAGCTTCTATTCCTCTAGGAGGTCAGTAAGGAAGATTTAGGATCAGATTGCACATCTTTGGCATCAGGCCAACCATTTCCTATCTCCTACAGTGCAGTCCCTCTTTTTTACTGTGTTATTTCAGTGAATATTTGCAATGAGGGTTTGCCTTGTTTGTTTGGAGGGTGAGATCTTCAGTGATTGGACCAGCCTCTCACCTAAAAGATCCATTGGATGAGATTCAGTTGTAATATGTAGCATCTTCAGCCATCTCCATCCATTTCTTGAGTTGCAGCTACTACTTAGTCTTAAGACTGCAACTCCAGCATTTTGTACATTTTCTGTATTTTAGGAAATCCTTCTAGGATTCTCTTGAGATTGTTTCCAGGGGTCGAGAGCTTCGCTCCCTACCTTTTTTGAGCTATACATCTCCAAATATATGTAATGAAATTTCTTCTATCGCAGTGCCTCTTATAAACTGCGCAGTCATAGCCTTGGGCATTTTCTGTGTAGCAGTGTATTTCATATTTCTTGTACATGTTCCTTTGAGGTTGGTTTGCCTAAGCTTGAGTGATTATTTCCTCAAGGATTTGTATACATTTTCTGCTATAAGATCAATATGACGGCTATATGATTCTTCTCATGTTTAATGTATTGATTCATCACTGCTACTCCATTATGTGTTCTTACATTGCTGCATCTCCACTTTTGGAATATCTTAAGATACTCCCATCATTGTAGATTTTCCCTATTTTGGAATATTACAATGAGGGTGAGGATGATGGCTCTCCATTGCCTCCATTTCCTCCATTTCCCTTCTTTGAATTATCTTCATCATCATGACCTCCTAAAGATCCTTATCAATCCTTGTGAAGTTTAGATCCTTCTTCTTCTAGTCTCTCATTCCTTTCTTGATAAAGGATTGTAACCATCTCAGTCATGTCAAGAAATGCTTTCCTGAACACTCTTTCTTCCTCCTTGGGATCAACTTCTTCATGGATTTCTCCTTCCTCATGAGGCATGCTTAATGGAGCTTTTGCTTCTTTAGGAGGTGAACTAGGTGGTGGAGATTGTGGAAATCTTTCTCTCCTTTTCTTTGGATCCTTTTGAGACCCTTCTGCTTCTACCAATTTGCCTTCTCCTCTTTTGAGCTTGAGCCTAGTAAGCATCTAAAACTTGCAAACAGTTAAACAATTATTTGCATTAAAAAACACCAGAGAATAAACTCTAGCTCCTATACCAATCTGATTTGAAATGACTATATTAGTTTTGTTGCGCTAAGTGTCTTTTCAGTTTATAAAACATGTGCATAATCAGTTCATTAGTTTGCATGAGGTTTAAGGTATTTTTCCATGAATTGTAGATGATTTTTAGTGAATTAGAAGCATAAAATAAGCTTAAATAACACTAAACAATAGTGTTAAATAGACAAATAAGTCACCACATGAAATTTACACAGCAAGCATGATGAAGAAGTTCACCCCTCCTAGGCTACATCTGCTGGTCCAACTCCTAATGGCATGTCCATCTTTCATTATTCTCAAAATTTTGCTATTACATGTAGTTAAAATGCTCTAATGGTTGTTTTCTCTGCACCAATGGCTCCATAATGCTCCAATTAGTAAAAAATGACTCTTCATTCACTTAGAATGGTCAAAAATTGGGCCTCCTACACTTTTTCCCAGTTTCACCTAGGAAAGCTCCACTAAAAGTGGAGAACTCCACTTAACTGGAGTTAAAATAGGCAATCTCGCCAACTAAGGCACATCCGCCAAACTTCTTGCCGAACTAACCGCATAATAAATGTTAGTGGTTGGGGTGGCCACATGCGCACCCCCAAACCGCAGCTTACTTAACCATTGGTAGAACTTGCGTTGGAAACTGAAGTTGGGTGTTTAAACTGTGGGTTGAGCAGTATTTGGTTAGCACTAACTGTGCGGTTGGAGATGATAAACCGTAGCCATGTGACAATACATTACACATAAACTGTGGGTTACATTTTCTACGACGGTCGGTTAACATTTTAACATATTCCATGTGACAATACAGTATGGAACCGCTGGCGGGTTGGGACCGCTGACGGTTCCAATCCCCAACTGTAAATGCGATACAACATAACATAAAATTGCAACCCAATACGATTAAGTCATAACATGTAGCTCAGGTGGTAAACCACAGGCATGCCCGACGGGAGGTCTCGAGGTCGAGCCCTACGGACCCAACAAAATTTTACACTGCCATTCTAGGGACACATGGCGGCCTCAGGGCTGGCCACGTGGCGCCCTATGATTGGCTCCTCCAAATCGTACTTTCAAAGAATAAAAAAATGAAACCTGTCATCCATTTATTGGCCCAATGGAAAGGAATATTTTGAGAATATTCCTTTTTTGCTGACTGTACCTCCACCTTACTGACTGTGCATCCCAGTGAAACTTGGTCAAACTGTCGAAAATTTACTTGTTTGGCATTTCGATCAGAACATGATATCTTCCTCATACGACATCAGTTTTTCGAACCATTTAAGGCACTGAAATTTGGAAGATGAGATCTATGCAACCATCCTGGTTTCAACCCAATCCTATAACTTTGAATTTTGAACAAAATTTACGAACTCCTAATCAGTTTATGTACACTCTTGTTACTTAGGATGAAAAAAATAATAGTATAAATGTTTAGAAGGTTATGTTGTTTATTGAATGGACCATAAATATCCTTCAACATATATCTAGCTCTTTTTTTTTCCTGATTAGTAAATTAGTCAAATGATTGCCTATGAACATGTATACTAGAATGCATAAGGTCAACAAAGTGGGAATTCCCATCAAGTTTTTATTTATATAGTTTATAATATGTGTGAAGTTGAATTTGGGGACCATGCGCCCTTTCTTAAATTATGAATAAGTAATCTAGTACCCTCGTTACTTGTTATGGTTACCATATCTTTGCAAAGGCGGAGACTAATCTTGAGAGACAATTAGGCCTTTGGGGCTTTGAATGAATCAAATCAAACATATGTTGACATACCTCAATGTTGTGATATGTTTGGATTGGGCCCATTAGGCTCTTTAACTCTAGGGTATTCAAATAAATTAGGTAGATAATGGGTCGATAAACCTTGATTATGAAAGGTGTTAGGGGTTGTCCCATTGGGCTCTTTGCCTATGGGGAATTTGAATAGATCAAGCAGAGAATAGGTCGATAGAACTTGATGCTAAAAGGAGTTAGGGGTGGGCCTATTAGGTTTTCAACCTTTGAGGCACTCAAATGGATCAAGAAGAGAATGGCCCGATAGTCCTTGTTCTAACATGACATAGACCAGGGAAGGCCCTGCCATAATTTCAATGTTTCAACCATCGAGTGTGGAAATGATGTGTGGGGATTCAAAAACAATAGTCCTTGATCTGACATAATATGGACCAGGTTAGGCCCCACCAAAATCTTAAGAACCAGGCATCAGATATTTTCGATAGGATATGTAGAGAAGATGTTGGTCGTCTCGATCTAGTGGAAGGTGTGACGGAGTAGGCCCACCTAGTTCACAATTTTCGGGCCACTTGGTTAACATGGATATGGTATGGGATGATGGAGTAGAGCCCCGGTCTAGTATGATGTGGACTTTGGGGGGGGCTTGAATGTAATGGTGGTATTGTTTTAAGATTTGAGGACTTTGATGAAAATAGGTTGTGTAATCCCATATTCATAATAGAACTTGGAGATTGACTTAAACAAGGTAACCATCCCATAACATGGGATGTTCAATGGGGTGGGAGGTGGTTACAAAGCCCCTAGGAAAATAATGAATGGATTCACTTGAATGAGATGATAAAAATGAGTAGTGCATCATTTTATTTATATATGTCCTTCATGGTTTGGGTATTAACACAAAAAGAGTGACTAGCCTGAGGTAGTCAAATATAGAAAGTAGAATAAATGGATCAATTATGTGCCCATATGTAAGTTCCATAAATTTATAATCAATATAAGGTATTTGCATGTGGTATCAAAGTGAAGCATGATCATGATCTCAACATTTGAAGGTGTATGGTAGCATATATGATTGAAGATTCAATTACCCTTGTGAATAACAATATGTTTGTTGCTAATGATTAATGGCATATCAACCACCTCTATTATTCATTGAGTTCTTTTGAAAATATGTAGCTATTATTATTTTATGTAAAATTCTAATACCAAACACAAAGCCAAGAGTTTGATAACATTATAGAAGAAATCATAGAAATTATGCTAGTAGAAGAAAGTAACCTTTTTTTTCGTTAATTTAAACTAAGAGAATTCATATTATAAAAGTTGTAGTACGAAGCTAAATAACAAAGTATAAAAAACTCTATTCAGGCATAGATGAAAGCTCTCAAAAAACACAACACACAACATAATATGAACAAAATTTCTCAATTATTACATCCTAATGTTCTTGTAGCAAAGTGTGCAAGCATGTATCTTAAAAAATACTCATAATACTCTATTTGTTTTACTAAACATATAAATTATTGAAATACATAGAAACTTATAGCGTCCTCTTGCACAATGTTCATAGGAAGGTAATTCTATTTATCAAGACCCATGTCCTTGAGAATTTAATGAGCTAAATCTTCTTCCTTAAAAAATTTCTAAGCAAAGTTTGTTGACATTCAATGATTAGAGACTACAAACTAAGAATGCTTTCTTGGGATGATAACCATATTCCTTAACAAAATGAATTATACAACACAACAATTCTTTTCTTTTGATTCATGAGTGTACTCATGAATATAGTATTTAGTGACATACATGAAGGTTAATTTTCATATACCATTGTGGACACTAAAGAAACAAATGATCTATTAAACTATATTGATTCTTCACGTATTCTCACCACCCTTCTAAAACTCTTGTGCTTCCTTGTAATTTATGCTAGCTACACAACAAAGAAATATGCAGTGCCAACTTTAGTCAATGACATCTAAAGCATAAAATAGATGTTGAAAGGAAGTGACCCAAAAAAGGCCCAATTTCCACCACAGAATGAGGGACCCCTTGTTCCTTAGATTATACCAAAAGTCTTAGGAGAAAAAAGACTATATCAAATCATAACTAGAATGCTAGTAGGTTCCAAATTGACATAGGGAAACGTCACCCAAAAGAGTCATCTCCTCCAAGACATCATTTCTTTACCCCACCTTACTAGTTCAAACCTTATTTGAGAAATATTAATCCCATAGTTAAATTATTCTTGACCATGTGAATGAGGGGAAGGGTTTTCCTTTCAAGCCCAAGCTCCTTGGTTGTAATTCATTGCTAGTGATTAAATGGCATGTGGTTATTAGTTACAATGTTGTGATCCCTCTTATCCATATATAAAATGTTAATAAATTGTGTAGTAACTCCACCTTTCATTTTTCCAAAGGAAATCAAGATTTAACACAACCCCTTTATTAGGCCTAAAGAGTTGACCTACTAATTTAGTTCTTATAATATTCAATAAAATAAGAATTTATACAAACTATCAATCTCCTTTTGAATTTGGGTTGTGATCAAGGCAAAATTGTCATTAGTTGGAGATGATTTTGAGATGATTAGATTTAACTCAATAAAGGATTTTGTTATGGTTTCTTTTGCTAGGAGTATATCAAAATAAAAAAACATAGGCTTATGTTTGATTATTTGTAAATCTTCGAAGTCCTCAAACACACAATGTTTCTAAATTTCCTTAAATAACATAAATGTTTACCAAAATTGCTTATATAATATTTGTGAAGTCCCTACCCTATTTTTGTCTTAACACTTATTCATTCATATAATGTCACAACCAGAGTTAGTTGACACTGCAAACAATCACTTTCTTAAATGTATAACACAGAATTTTCCATAACCTGAAGATCAACTTCAACCCATTTCAGAAAATCTGTGTCCAAATGTTACAAAATAATCTTCTTACTTACCTTATTATTTTATTTTGTATTGATGTTAATTTTGAAGTTTTAGACCTAAAATAATACCTCAAGGTTTGATTTTGTACCAATATTAATTTTGAAGTTTTAGACTTGTAAATTTTCTAAATCTCTCCTTCAAAGGTGAAAGAATTCTTTAAGGTTTCCTGAGATGTTTGAGGTATATAAATAATGTAAATTATATGTGAAATCAGTTCCGTTGGCTCCATGAATGAACACAGGCTTGTGCAATTTCATTTGAATATGTACACATTTTGTATATTCAGATGAAATAAAAAAGTGCTTTTGCATTATTTTGCTTTGAACAAAGTTTGCCATGCCACTGTCAGAAACACTAGGCTACACCACCTGAAAATAATACCAAGGCTGAGGTTGAACATTAACACCCCTCGAAAGGAAAATCAGGGACTGTAAAGAATTATGGAGGAGATTGGCCCATAAAAAATGACGGTGGAGTTCCTAGCTGCTCAACTGAGAAAATTAATAGAGAAAACCATCCATTGCTGAGAAAAAATTGTTGCTCTGGAAAAGCTAAATCACCTAGCAGTTTGGTATTCTCCTCTGGCTGGTCGCCATTGAAATACCTTTTGCTGCTTCGTTGTTAAATGGTGTTCACTTTGATGGATATTTTTCAAACTGTAATTTTCCAACATTTTCATATTTTCATTAATAAATAGATATTAGAAAGTTTTCCTTGACGGATTTTAAAATATGTGCATTATAATAGATTAACATCTCCAATATTTAAAATCTTGAAACCAAATAAATATGTCATAGTCTAACCAGATTGTTTTTTGTTTTAAAATCTATTTTGTAAATCCACTTTATAATTATCAAACTTTAATATTTTGGGTGCTTTAAAGGTTTTTAAAGATTTTTGATGGTGCTGAATTCATTTCCATTATCAAAATTATGATTCAAACACTGTTATTGTAAGATTTCTTAAACTTTTTTGGGCCCGGATTCCAACTAATTTTAACCATCCAAACAATTCCTCTATCTTAAACAACTCAAATAAATATAACCTAAATTTTCAAAAATTTCTACACAACTTTTATAAACTGAAATTTCTCTTCTTTTTTTTTCATCTCTCAACTTCGAGAGAAACTTCAGCGAATAAAGCCATACTAACAAAAAAAAAAAAAAAAAAAAAGCCACACCGACATTTGCACTTTGACCGTTGTGCAAATCAGAATCAGAATCTTCGATGTTTATAGAACCTGCAAAATTTCCAATTGCAAAGACCGAGAATTTATATGAGAATTGAAACTGAGAATAAAATAGGAAAATTAATATTATAAAATTAAAAGTTTGCAGAAATAAATAATAAATGAGATTAAATAATTTAATTTTAAGTTCACTGTTAATTTATGTCTTAAATTAATTTTGGTTAGTTAACGAAAAGTGTACAAATTCAATCTCTAAATATATATCGGGAACATTTAACATCATTGAACACAACTCTTAACCATTAAAACAACCATTTTAATAATAATAAAAAATAAACTTTTAATATTTTTATTAATTTTTATAACAATTTCGAATTGTAATATCAAATGATTTTTTTTTTTACATACTTTATATTTAATGATACAATTTTAAATATGTTTAATATAAATAAATTTTATTAGATGATATTTGTATTGGTTTTTGAAATTAGTAATGGACCATTTTGCTACATAATATTTGCTTATATATAAATGAATATTATAAATAAGCAGAGAAACTTATTAGAATTGGAATAATCTCAAATCCCTAGGAAATTGGTGATTTAAGATTATGGCTAAATTAGATATTAAATTGATATATGAGATTTTTTCATTTTAAGTTTATATCAAATTAATAGTTAGTTAATAGTTAATAATAGTTTCAAATTAATAGTTAGTTAATAGTTAATAATAATTAGTCGAAAAAAATAGAACTTTAACTTGTGAGGGAAGGAGATACAAGTGGGGGAGTTTTTCCATGATTTAAGTAAAAAAAAATTTTAATATACAATCTTATATTAAGTTTTTTGAGTGGGTTATAACAATATCTTTTTGTGTATTTGGATCACATTAACTAGTTTTATTCATGGGTAGAAATGGACATATATTCTTCAATTTTCACTTGTGTATAACTTTCCAAAAAAATATATATTATAATATCACTAATATTTTAGGAATATTGCTTCTGTGATCCATAAATTGTGAAAAAATATCTTTCGGTAAAAATCACATCCAAATAAATTTGGTCGACGCGTTTCGAACCAGCTAGTGTGGTTCATCATCAAGATTTGATGAAAATCTGATGAGGAGACCCAATTAAATAGATATGAGAAGCTCCAACTAGCCGTTGAAAAATAACGACTTGTTAGACTAAATCAAAGTCATAGAAATAAAAAGTCAAAAAATATATATAAAAAAATTAAAGTTTATAATATGAATATTATTTATTATTATTTTTAATTTTTAATTAAATTTTATTTTTATTTTTATTTAATATACAATATGAATTATTAAAAATATTCTAGAAGATTAAATAAATATAGGATTATTTCTATTAATAAAACATAGTTAAAATATTTATTTTGTTTAATATTATTTAAAAACATAAAGGATTAAAGGCTACTATAATAAAATAAAATAAAAATAAAATAAATTATAATAAAATAAAAAAATAAAAATAAAATAAATAAATAAATAAATAATAATTATTTAATTTTTAATAATTTTTATTTTAATCTATTTTATTAATATTTATTAAGTAATTTACTTATTTATATATTTATTTTATTTAATTATTTAATTATTTATGATTTTATTTGATTTTATTTTATAGATTTATTAAGTTAAAATAAATAAATAAATAAATAAAAATTAAAAATTTATAAAAATTAAAAATTAAAAATAAAAATAAAAATAAAAATATAATAATAATAATAATTATATAAAAATAAATAAATAAATAAATATTTTATTTTATTTTTATTTTTTATTTTTTATTTATTTTTTATTTTTTTATTTAATTTTTATTTATTTTTATTTATTTATTTATTATTTTTTTAGGAATGAAGAGCAGGAATCCAACACCTTCTAACCATCCACCCATCGTCCCTGTTCAGGTTAAGAGGCCTCTTTTCAATTTCCAAGGCTTCTCGCAACTTGCGGTGGTGGAAGTGGTCGATCTTCGCAATCACCTTCGCATCTTCAATGCAAATGTGATGATTAGTCTTCTCAAAATCGCTAGGATCCTAAAGAGGTTTAATGTTTCCTCTTCGTTTAAACCCTACCGCACCATTCGTAGTTCCCTTAGATCTGTTAAAGACCCAATTTGCCCTAAGGATGGTAAAGGTGTGTACTTGATTCCATGCTCTTGTGGGACGCCTTACATTGGGGAAACGGGACGGTCTATTAATCAAAGAATTCATGAGCATGTCGCTGACCTTAAGCATAATAGATCACGCTCCTCGGCCTTAGCAGAGCATGTTGAGAAGACTAATCATCACATTTGCATTGAAGATGCTAAAGTTATTGCGAAGATCGACCATTTCCACCACCGCAAGTTGCGAGAAGCCTTGGAAATTGAAAAGAGGCCTCTTAACCTGAACAGGGACGATGGGTGGATGGTTAGCAGGTGTTGGATTCCTGCTCTTCATTCTTAAATAAATTAATTAATTTAAAAAAATAAAAAATAAAAAAAAATAAAATAAATAAATAAAAATAAAATAAAATAATAATAATAATAATAATAATAATAATAATAATAATAATAATAATAATAATAATAATAATAATAATAATACAATAAAATTATATATTATACCTTATTTATTTATTTATTTATTTATTATTATTATTATTATTTAGTATTCATTTTTTACTTAATAAATCTATAAAATCAAATCAAATATAATCATAAATAATTAAATAAATAAATAAGTAAATAAAATAAATATATAAATAAATAAATATTAATAATATAAATTAAAATTAAAATTATTAAAATTAAAATTAAATTATTATTTATTCATTTATTTTTTCATTTCTATTTTTTATTTATTTTATTTTTCTCCCTACTTTTATTTTTATTTTAGTTTTTATTTATTTATTTTCATTTTTTATATTTTTATTTTTATTTTTATTGTTTGTATTATTATAGTAGTATTTAATCATTTATGTTTTTAAATATTATTAAACAAAATAAATATTTTAACTATTTTATTAATGAAAATAATCCTATATTTATTTAATTTTCTAGAATAATTTAAATAATTCCTATTGCATATTAAATAAAAATAAAAATAGAAATTAAAATTAAAAATAATAATAAATAATTTTCTTGTTATAAACTTTAATCTTCTTATATATATTTTTTGACTTTTTATTTCTATGACTTTGATTTAGTCTAACTAGCCGTTATTTTTAACGGCTAGTTGGACCTTCTCATATCTATTTAATTGGGTCTCCTGATCAGATTTTTCATCAAGTCCTGATGATGAACCACACTGGCTGGTTCGAAACGCGTCGACCAAATTTATTTGGATGTGATTTTTACCGAAAGATATTTTTTCACAATCACTAATATTGTAAGTTTCAAGTCATAGGAATAGTAAATAACATGAAAATTATGTATTAAAAAATAAAATTCCCCAGTTCTACCTATCATAATAGTTTTTTGAGATTTAGCCATATTGATAAAAGTGTTATTGGGGAATTGTGTTATGGGTCTAATTATTACATACACTCTTAAAATTGCACTTGTATATGAATTTATTAGTAAATTATAATCTTATCATTAATATTTTAAGGGTTTTCACATGAATAGTAAATAATGTGTAAATTATGTATTCAGAAATTAGGTGCTACAATTTTACCCATTATAACAGTTAGTTGTTTATTGAGATTTATCCATATAGATAAAAGTGTTGTTGGGAAATCGTACTACATATTTAACTATCACAAGGTTTATCTCACATCAAGCTAAAATTTTAATTTCGTCTCCAAATACATAGAAATACAATTTGATTTGTTACTAAAATTTTTCATGTTATGTTAAAAGTTTGGTTTCTTCTTCATTATAGACACTGTAATGTGAATAATATTACTTAACCCTACTTAATTACGCCATAAGTCTTTCTCCCTCTTTGAGAATTTGAAAAAGACTCCCTCAGGTGCCACCTTGCACCACTCACCACTCTGCACCTTCATATTTCATGTTAGACATATTTGGTGTAAAAGTTTTGAATGTTTAAATGACTTCATATACCTCTTATTTTGGGGGAGGATTTCCTAACCAGGGTTTGGGTCATCTTCAGTGGGATTACAATGTTTGGAAGGAAATGAGGGTTTATTTTATTTCTTTTTAATAAAATTGTTATTGATGTTTTTAGTAATTTTATAATCATTTGAGAAATGGATTGTGTTGAAATTGTTTATTTTATTTTA
Source organism: Pinus albicaulis (assembly GCA_034641835.2). NCBI lineage: Eukaryota > Viridiplantae > Streptophyta > Pinopsida > Pinales > Pinaceae > Pinus > Pinus albicaulis. The sequence continues at coordinate 791,278,713 of CM076575.1, read as the reverse complement.
AAAATTTTGACACTAGACTTGTGAGTGTGTGTTGCGCCTTATCTTTAACCAAGAGCCAAAATTTGGTTCTTGGAATAAGTATTGAATCTTACTTTCTTGGAAATCTACTTGGTTTTTCAATTTACAATTATCAAATAAGTGTTGTTCATACAATTTTTTAATTAATTTATTGTTTTTAGGATTATTAAAGTATAAATATTCAAATATAGACAAACCACCATCCCTACCACTTGAGCTAAGCACTTTTAGACCTACATATTTTTTATGGTCCATGTATATTTTTTTATGTTCCATTTTAAATTGATAAATTGATTGATCCATAATAGATGGAAATTTTGAATTAAAATGCTAGTAAAGATAAAATTATTACAATGCAATAATTGATTTAGTTAAATTTATATTTTATATAAAACTTTATTTAAATTGAATTTAGATATAATATTTTGAAATTAATATAATTGAATAAAATATTATGATATGGGAAATGATTTTTTTAATTAATATATTAAATATTATCTTTAAAAAATAATTATTATAAAATTAAAACTAAAATTTAATATTACTGATATCTTAAAAACTAAAACTCAACTTATTAATCAATTTTCCAAAAAAATAACTTGATTTCTTGAAACATTGAAAAAAAATAAACCATTTTCCAAATATTTTATGATTCACGACAGGTTCAATACAAAATAACAACTTTCTATTCAAATGCTCCATATTATCAGCCCTAAATGATTTTACCCAAAAATATTTTGTAAAGGATGACATGAGAAAATTTCAAATGGTCACTTATTTAAAGAGTTAGTTCAAAATCAATCTCCCTTTCAAATTTTAAGGTGCTCCTTATTATTAACCCTAAAGGATTTTGTAAGAGATAAGATGAGAAAAATTCAAATAGTTACTTCTTTAAAGATTTTGTTCAAAATCAATCTCCTTTGGGATATTTTAAGGTATTTCAATAAAGAATCTTCATTTTAAAGAGTTAAAAAAATATAATAAAGGGATATTAAAAATATATTATAATATTATGTTATATATTTTAATAATTTTATTATTGATTTTCTTAATCTATTTGTTAATTTTGTTAATAACAAATTTTTTCCAGAGAACTGATTTCACTTAGACTAAAAAAACATCTAAAAGCTTAATATTTAAAGCATAATTTATTAATTTTTCTCCAGTCTCCAAAATCACAACAATCTTTAAAAATCACATAATGTTATTAGAAAAAAAGTGGCTTTTTTGTTAAACCATGGTTCTAATATTTCAAACCAACTAATAACATTATTCTAACAACTCCATTGTGGGTGAAATTGTTGAATCTCCTCATCCACTTATATATTTGATGGGTTTAGGAAACCATTAGAACATATTGGATAAATTTCTTTAATAATTTTTTTTTGAGATGAATTTCAAAGGATTCCAAAATTGGAGGATTAATAAAGGATGACATTCTCCATTCTTTGATGGGGCATCCAAAGGTAATCCAGTGGAGGTTGGAGCGAGAAGGGTTATCTATAACAACAATGAAATAAAGATTCAATATGCATGGGGCTTGGGGAGTGATAGTAATAACCAAGCCCAATTTTTAGCTTTGTGGCAAGAGTTAGAATTGACTATCTCAATAAGAACCTATAACATTTTACAAGAAAAAACATACTTTAAACCGTTGCTTTATATATATATATATATATATCTCCTTTATATTTATACTTTGTTAATATGAAATTGAGATTTATAATTTCTCCATTTCATATAGAAAACAAATATATGTAAAATAAACAATTCAATAATGTGAAAATTTTCGAAACTATAAATGCATATCATATAGTTAGTAGGTATTCCTTCAAATCAAGAGTGAGGATTGTTTACTTATTGTTTAAAATTAAAAATGGGGAAAATATTTACTCACTCATTATTAAAGAAAAGTAAAGGATAATAAAAAAATTATTAACGATGTTAACATTCAAGTGATGGAGAAATTATCACAATAATTAAATAATACACTTTCATTTCAACTAAATATTTCCATTTAAAAAAATATATTATAATATATTTTTTTAAATATAAGAATTTTTAAAGTTATTTATAAAAAGTTTACAGTTAATCAAATTCACTTTTAATTAGCATTATTTAAAAAAAAAATCACATTTAAATATTTATATTAATAAAAACTTGATAACCTTAATTTTTTACAATTATATTACATATTTAAATTACTAAGAAATGATAAATAAATATGCATCACTATAATATGATATTGAAAATAAAATATAAATAAACAAGTTCATGCAATAGATCAATTACCTAAGTCATAAATTTTTTTACAAGAAACGAGTTCTTATTTTATTAAAATATAATGAATTATATTCATCTTGGAACTGGGAAAGGTACAAGGAAGCAAAGTGAGCATGCGTTCTTCTTTGAAGGGAACATTCTTGAAGAATTAAATGAGTACAAGTACCTCGAGATTGATTTCAACAATAAACTTAATTGGGAGGACTGCAGAAAGAAGAGAATTTTAGGAGGGTGGAAACTTGCATTGTATGCTCTTCAAAACAGATGTAAAGAGGAAGAGTTACAGGATTGGAAAATGATTAAAGTGCTTTTTGGACTCTTAGTTTGTCCAGTGATGTTATATGTGTGTGAATTGTGGGCTAGCAACATCCCCGTCTTAAAATGGAAACAAATTTAGAAAATCCTAAAACGCTTGATCATGAGCAAGTTCAAAATAAAAAGTTTGGTACCTTATGGGTGTGAATTGTGGGCTAGAAGCACCCTCGTCTCAAAATGGAAACAAATTGAGAAAATCCAAAAACGCTTGATCATGAGCAAGTTCAAAATAAAATGTTTGGTACCTTATGACATAATGTTGAGTGAAACAGGAGAAACTCCCATCAAAGAAATTGCTATTGTGTGGTTCATAAGATATCTAAAAATAATTGACCAAATGAGAGTAGGTAGATGGCCTACTATTATCTTCAAGTAAGGCATGAGTGAAAGAAATAAAACATGGATGAGACAAAACTATACTTGGATGCAAAAATAGAATATATAACTCAGTTCTTGTCCCACAAATAGCAAGGAGCTAAAGAATTTTGTTATGGAGAAGTTTCGTAAATGGGTATGGAAAAAGAGTTGGGTAGAAAGAAGAAGTACTACTTTGAGGAATTCAACCCTACGTGTGATCTCCAACAAAAGGAGTACATTGGAGCTAACATTCCGTGGTGGGAAAAGGTTCTTATTGCTCAATTAAGAACCAAGTTACATCATCTTTGGTGTGAAACAAGATGGTGGAAAAGGCCTAAAGAAGCTTGGGAAGAACAGGTGTGTACATTTTGCACGTTTGGGGTAGTGGAATCGGAAAAACATTTCATTTTGGAATGTGATGCATTCAAATACATCAGAGAAAGCTATGGGAATATCTTAGCATCGGTTTATTGTTGGGTGTGGAGCCTGATTTTCATCCTGATTCAGAGATCCTTGTTTTAGCTAGATGTATACCCCAAGAAAACTATACACCCTTGCAGCGGGGGGGGGGGGGACTTGTCCCCCGTGTCTAGTCGACCTCTTGCTTGGGGCCGGTCAGCAGCTTCCCTAATAAGTTTTCTGGGGCAATGCCCCCAAAGCTAAAAACAGATGTAAAATTTCCTTGTAAAAGTATAGTAATTTCTAGTCAATCTGGGCCGTTCATTAGGCGGATGATTTGATGGTAGAAGTTATGTTTAGTTTAGGGTTTTTTTCCCTAGACGGAAACCCCTCTCTTTGTATGAAGTATTGTATTGCGGCTGTGTAATATATGTGTATTCTCTGAGCGGGAAATAGATAGGGAGACTGTGAGAGAGAACAGAGGATATTATAGCGGATTTGCTGTAGTTTTTTGTCTCTTCATTTTGCTAGATAATAGAAAGTAAGGATTGGTTGTTCGGAGTGGACATAGCCCAAACTAGGTGAACCACGTATATCTATGTCTCTCTGGTTTTATGTGTTTTGTGTGCTTTTATTTTCCACATATTTTATGTGTTGCATTGCTCCATAGTATATAATTTTCTAACATTTATTGGCATTATTTTTTTAGCGAGGGGATTGTTGGAAGTTTGGGATAGCTCATCATCAATTTGAATAAGAAAAGGATTGAATTGTAAAAGGAAAAAAACATGGAATTGAAGGTCCCATGGACTATTTTTAGTCTCGCAGACGTTAAAATATCATTTCATTTATAGGTTGATTATGATATTTGTAATGTGCAGTTGGATATTTATTTATATATCATAAATAAAAATTAAATTTATTCATTTTTAGGATGTGGTTATGGAGCTTCATGGTCAAAATCAATGATACCTATGATGTAGGGGGGAACAAACACCTTAAATTAAATTTGATTTAAACAAGCCATTTTCGGCATGGCGTTTTACACTATTCTTGATGCTAGCATATTAATAAATATGATAAGTGTTAACACTGGAAAATCGTACAAGGAAATACGACATTATTTAATGTCAGGCAAAAGGATTTACAAGGTTGAGAGACATTATAGAATGTGGAAAGTATTTAAAAATCTCTTAGGTTTGAGGAAAAATCAAATTTGAGCATGTCATAAATGATTTTGTGCGCAAAATCCTTCTATAAGTGTGCCTGTGCACACCTTTTGACCCGAAAATCACGCAATCCTGGGAGTGGCGGAAGTCAATTTCTGGGACCACAAAAATCACACTCCAGGACATTGATTCCACACTTGAAGCCACCTAAGGACAGCCACCCAAGCCTCCTTAGGACATCAAGGAAGCACACATTGGAATCATCCCCCTCTCTTGGGTCACCATCCACAATGTACCAAGAGAGGGAAGGAGGATTTGAATTCTCCTATAAAAGGCCAACAAGAGATGAACAACTTGAGAGCACATTGTTATGCTAGCCAGAATTACCCTAAGTAATGCCAACAGTGTATGATTCGGATCAGAGATAGAGGGGACTCAATTGTTGGCCATCCAACAACTTCAGTCCACCATAGTAGAGAGAGGGAAACTTTGTGCCGAGGCAAGCTTGGAAGTAAATACATCCTTGCATCGGCACTTAGAACCCCAAGTCTAAGGGTCCCTTGGCAAGTGGGTTAAAGTTTCATCCTCATTTCCTACCAGCACTCAATAAGAGGGGACGTAAGCGTCGCCATATGGATTATCGCAGTTTTTTGACTTTATTTAGAGCTTTTGTCTTATTTTTTTTAGTTTTAGTTTAATTTTTATGTTTGAATATGGATGCTATTTCTCTATCTAGTATGTTTATGTTATAACATGTTCCATTAACTTGCTTGACTCCACATCTTTTCTGCTTGTGACCAATAACTTAAGAGGGTAAACCACACCCCTTAAGTTGGTGTGATTTCATACATGTGTGCACCAAACACACTAACAAAGGATTGGCAACTCCACTAACTTTTATTTCTAAGTTTTTGTGGTTGTGCCTTTTTGTAGAGACCTCCGTCTGTGTAGTGGAGTTGGGCTGAAATTGCCCCCTTTTTCTCCTTCAGTCCCTAGTTCATTCCAAGTGATAGACTGAAGTAGAACAGCTCCAAACAATTACTTTTGCAGGAATTTGCATTTTTTTCCCTCAGATAGGTGTGCCCAAGGCGCTCGTTCAGAGCTGACTTGCGCGTAGACATCACACCTGTTGCATCCTTTTGCACGCAAAAGATAGAATGAGAAATTTATCCCATATTTCTATCTTTTCCTGCTTGTAAAGTGCCTGGCAGCCCATAATACATTTTTCAGCACTTGTTGAGGTACCCCGCAACTTGCTAAAGCTCACTCTTAGCTGATTTTGGTAGGCTTGGTGTTAGTTTTATTTCAAGTTGAATTTTGCAAAGTTCACACATAGTTTAAGTAGGGGGGGAAATTAACTTGCATTTCGAAAAAAATTATGCTTCCTAATTTAGGTACCAAAACACCTAGATAATTAGCCAAAGTAAGTGTCCCAAGTCCACGCATCCTTAGCTAGTTCCTTTTTTTTCTATTGTAAAAGTCATTAGTTTAGTTCAATTTTTGCACTAGGATTTCGAGACCAGGATCAAATTGTCGATAGAAGAGAAAGTAATATATGTTGCCTTTGAACCCTTTGTTGATCCTGGGCAAGCATATGAACACTCTCCATTCACAACTCACCATCTCCTTGTAGTTGATCACATAGATTGACTAGGAAAAATAGAAAGCAGCCCATATCCGCACATGTTTTTCTTTTGAGCAAGGAACAATAGAACATAGTTTAATAGGGGATTTTGAAAAGGATCATCGCATATCCACGCGTTAAAACTATGTTCTTGTTCACTTTTTTCTCACACAGATCCACACAATAAGCAAAGAAAAGACACGTAAAATTAACTTAACAAAAATCACTAAATTCTCCCCACAGGGCCACAAAATAATTTTTAGTCTAAGTTAGGATCAAGGGGGTAGGCATCCAATAAGCCACCTTCATCATTCTTCATCTTGAAAAACAGAAGTTGATTATTTAGGGAGCTTTTAAATCCACCTATCAACCCCCGAAAAAGAAAACTCGAGTGCGACAGAGACCCGTTTCAGAGGGGGTTAGGCTTAGGCGCAGTGTGTGCAGTATCAGTTGGGGCTACCTGACCCAGCTGATACTCGGTACTGTTAGCTGAACTACCAAGAATCCCACGACTTGAATTCTCATGTGGGACGGTGGTACTTGGTGGCCAAAATTAGGGCATCCTTTCCCTATAGCTGACAGTGCAGGCAAGCACTAGATCCTCTACCCTTACCTTGGTGGATTTTCTTCAGCTGACTGGAGGCGTCGCCAGCTCATATGGGACGTTGTGCTAGCACTCGCAAGATATATTCTTAAGGCCCAGTTACGTTTGAGTATGTGAGGGTGATTAGGTCTTATAGGATTTAAGTATCATATGCAAACAAACAAAAACCACATTTTTTGATTAACTGATCACATAGGATTGATTTAAAGGGAAAATTTATTTTTATTTTCGCTTTGTTTATGTGTGTGATCATAATTTTTCTTTGATCATACTCTCTATCATCTCAAATATTTCCAACGCCAGACCTAGTCGACACCAGAACGAACCCAACGGAACCTCGTCGATCTAGACGTATTTTGGACCTCCCCCCATTACCGAGAGGGGTTCCAGGTATTTCTCCATTTAGGCGTCAAAGACGGAACATTTCCACCATTATCGGTTCGTCCTTTATTGGGGCATCCTTAGTTGGGAACCCTGGTTGGTCTCCAAATGCCACACCACATACCACTCCTCCCACAACCCCTAGAGGGCAGAGGAGTGCTATCCATTTGGGAAGCCAGTCAAATATACAGCAGGGTACGTCACAGACAAACCCTTTTCCTAACCATAACAGTGTGTTTTCACAAGTTGTAATGGCTACAACCTCGCAATCACCATTTTTAGCATCGTTGAATCTACCAGATTTAACCAAGTTGACGAATGACCCCATTGCACACAACCCTATATGGCCTCCCATGCCCACAAAGCTCCCTTCGTACATTCCAAAGTTCAAAGGAAAGCAAGTGGAAGACCCAGGAAATCATGTCATGACTTTCCACTTGTGGTGCTCATTGAGCAGTATCATTGACGACACTATTCAACTAAGACTATTTCAACGCACTCTGACAGGAGTAGTAGTGAATTGGTATGTGGAACAACCCTATGCTATGCATGGAACCTTTAGTGCCCTCTCCACTGTGTTCCTAACATATTTTCAGTTACCCATCCACCATGATTCTAGAATGGAATTACTGACACAGTTTAGGCAAACCCCCGCCGTCCATATCTTGGACCATCTCCACGAATGGCAGCGGCATCGTAGTTTATGTAAAGCCAAACTTGACGATCTGGTACTATTAGACCTGTTCTTGAAAACTCTAACTGTAGAGATTTTGAAGGATGTGGTGCAACAAAGGCCCATATCCGAAGAGGACGCCATCAGCAAGGCCCAATAGCTTGAGCTGATTTATATGCAGTCATGATATATTTACAATATCCTGTCGAACGCCTCGCACCTGCAAACTTATAAAGAATTTCTAGGTGCGTCGAACTCTGTAGATGGTTTAATTGGGTCATTGACCCAAATTTACCCAGGAAACAATAGTCAAAACCATGGTTACACGTATGATTCTACCCAGAACATACCACAAACCGGTTTTCAAACTCATCATATGCCTCCGCAAAATTTGACTAGTAGGGCATCGTCATATCACCATGGAGGACCTTATCCTCTGGCTCAAGGGACCCAATATGCAGATAGACATACTTATGGAAGAGCTCCCCCCCAACAACCAGTCACAAATTAGGGACCGCGCTATTCTCAGTCCCTAGCACAAGACTCGCCTATGTAGAATAATGCATAGGTGAACTTTGTGCAGCCTTCCCAAAAACAACCACGCCAACCATATAACCAGGAGAATTATCCTCCTAACGTGGTTAATAAAAAAAAAAAAAAACAAGCCCAAAGGGAATCTTGGATAGAGGGGCAACAACTAGAAACACCTTCCACGATCTCAGGCTGGAGGCAACTCCAACTGAAATCAAAACTAGGAGCCAAGCAATGCTCAACGGCAGAGAAAAAGGCCACCTCTTTGAACAAACTAGTCTTGTTCGATCTGTGGTGAGTACGACCATTACACTCACCACTTTCCCAATCTCCCTGAGTTGAAGAAGCTGCAGAGTAACCGAGGACAAGGAGGATCTTCCCAGCAGACAACTGTGATGCAGGAACCTTTCCCCCATCAAGGGACAGTTAGCACTTAGCAAAAAAATCTCGACGACTCCAGAAAAAACAACCACGAAATATACATGTCTGGAAAAGAGATGTTTTTTCAAACACAAAATCGAAATTACGATACCCCACTAGACACCAATGCGTCATGGGATAGTACCAGTGCACCAACTGCACCTTTGACCATTTGAAATATGCCTATCGAACCGTTGCCAAATATGGCTAAGGGACCAAATAGGCGAGCAGGAAACTATTCCAAAGCGGCGTATAATTATAGCATCGTGGATGATCTACCCAATATCCCACTGCTATGTTAGCTTTGGAAGTATTGCAGTCATGCCCAAAACAACAGAAAGCCTTGATTTCTGTGTTAGGCGCTATCGACCTTGCCGATACATGCCTCATGGATTTTGATTTAGACAAAGCCACCCCTAGGCTTCCTTTGATGGTCGCCTTTCAGATACCAGTGTCAGTCGAAAAGATCATCATTCACCAATGTGTCATTGACGAGGGTGCATCCATGTGCATCATGTCAAAAAATGTTTGGCAGAAGTTAGGATCTCCCAAACTAAAACCATCAGTCATCACGCTTAGAGCATACGATGGTCGTCCTTCAACCCTCGTCAGTCTCTACCAAAATGTCCCAATCTGCTTAGCCAGAAAGATGGTCCTTATAGACATTGAAGTCTTGGATGCTCACTTGGACTATAATATACTCCTTGGTAGGAGTTATATGTATGCCATGTCAGACATAGCCTCCTCCGTCTTCTGCATTATGATGTTCCCCCATGAGGACCGCATCATTATTGTTGACCAATTGACGCATAGCGAGAAACGACCCCTAACAAAAACCGATGTAATTCTACCCTATGTAGATACATCCTCGGACACGCTTTCACGGTACCAAGAATATGGCCCTGGCCAGTTCAAGTCGTCGTCCGTCCTAGGATCATTCCTAGGAGATCCCTCCATTATAACTGATTCATCACCCGATGTCACGGAGTTTTGGTGTGCATGATGTCCACATCAAACACCAAATCTAGTCAGGACACAAACATAAGAAGTAGTGATGCTGAGTCCTTAGCCATGACAGCCTCTCTAGCCTACGCCACTTCCCAAACCCCTTTCCTCTACCCCTTAGCTGGTTTCGTCTCCCAGTAGGTTTTGGCAGCAATGGTGTTACCAAACATATCATTTGCAATACTAGTTTGGTATCTCATTCCCCCTACTGGGATAGGAGTCACACACATCACTACCACAGGGTTAAAGTCCCTCAGTTTCGAGGAGGCCCGACCCATTTAGGAAATGGTTGAAAACACCCCTGCAAAGGAAATTCCCATTGCAAAACCAATGATTATGGCTAAGAAAACTAAGAAGAGAGGAAAGAAGCTGGAAACTCCCACCATACAATGGGAATCACTAGTTTTTGCAACGTAATAGGACACCCTACCCATATCTTCCTAGAGCTAGACGAATTAAAACCACTCCTCGGCTCTGAGGTAGACATCGCGACGCCACGTTCCCATAAAAAGGAACTTGCCACCAAAGGTAAAGGCAAAGCATTACGTACCAATCACGCATGCGCTATCTGTAGCAATTATGGGCACTATACCCATCATTACCCAGAGATCCCACAATTTAGGGACGCCTTGCACGCCATTGAGCGATCCTATCAAGAGGATCCCCCCATCCAGTCTAATGTAGATGAACCTCGTATCATCCTGTACCTACAGGAAGAACAACGGGCACCAAAAAGACTCCTAGCCATGCCCCCTCTCATAATACGATGCACGCTCTACAATGAACGTGGTCACTTCCTCGAAGAATGTGCAGCCCTGGAACTCATCTGCATATGGTATCCTTTAGAACGGGTTTACTACGTGGATTTCGGGCAGCACAATTCACGTGTCCTTTATGCGTCGACAATCACCTTCTGGAAAACTGTCACTATATCCCCCGATTCTAGTTTTCCCTCGCTAGTTTGTGCTCAACCATAGTCCACCTCTCCCAAGAAGATGACACAGACTCAGAATCCCTGAATAGTTTGACAAACCAAGAAGATGTGATGAGCAGATCCATCCTATTCTTGTCAGCTAAAAAGTGACCAATTAGGGAACCCCTAGTTACCCCAAACCGCTCTCTACAGAGAAGACCAACATGCACGTTATGCAAAATGCCCAATCATGTGGTTGCCATTTGCCCCGATTTAGCAGCATTACGATGTTGGTACCCTGCCAGACCACAAAATGAGCACGACTAGACCCCCATATCTAGGATTTTTTGCCCAGTGTGTCAGGGAAATCACTATGGACAACGTTGTACTTATATCCCATGAGTCTATCCCCTCATTGATATGATTCATACAATAGAGAAGAAACGAGATGATGAGCTCAAACGATATAAAAAGTACATTAACCCTAGGCCAGCAACCCCACACCCACATCGGCATGATGGGAAAGCTGGGAAAGCGCACCAACCAAGCATGATCTAGGCCAAACCTAGGATAACATGCATACTGTGTAACCTGATTGACCACCGAATCAATCAATGCAAAGAACTGAAGCCCCTCGTAAGCAGTTTTCGCATAGTCTCTTCTCTACCATAGAGACTTCTCTCTAACCAAGAGAAGATCACGCGTACCTATTGCCGAATTTGTTCACACTTTCACTATATGATTAAATGTGCGCATCTCCTAAAGCTAAGAGCGGCAAGAATAACGTTAAGTATAAAATCCCCGAAAGAGTTGGACGCACCCAAGCCAACAACACAGAAGTGGAATAAAAAAAACACCTCTTCTACAACAGATTCTTTCCAAGTGTCCACATTGAGGATGACGAGTAGTGTTGATTCCCATACAATCTACTCAGTTGGAGTAGTGGTACCATGAACCATTTTCAATGGCCAAAACCACGAGCCAGAGGTATGCCCGCTAATGGAAACATTCAGGCACCTCTACACCAAGCATAATTTCCACCCACAGGAAATTGACCAACCTAGCAGGGAACCCAACCTTGCGTTTACGCAAACTCCTAGCACGGAGATTCTTCCCCCAATGAATGTCAACAACATGATACACCACATATGATTTGTATCATCGCATATCAGAAATAGGATTGCAGCTGCCCCCATGTTCCAGGATTTCCACCTTATTCCTATCGCAAAAGGTCAAGGTACCTTGCGCTTTTGCATTGATTTCCGCGAGATCCTGAATTTGGATGTTGTTATCAAACTCCTCAATGATACCCAGCCTCTAGAACAATGCCTAGTACAACTAGAGCTCATTGATTAAAGCCGACGATAGTTAATGCAACACAACGAGGCCCAAAAGAAACGGGTAAAAGAATCGTTCGACCACCACATCAACCCTCGCTCATTCACCGAGGAAGAACTAGTCCTCTGCTATGATGTAGAAAAAGAGGCCCTAGGGCCAGGAAAGTTTGAAACCTGGTGGAAAGGACCCTACATTGTAAAAGATTGCCTCCGTCAGGGGGCATACATCTTGACGGAACAGGGCAGGGCATGCCTCAGCAACCTCGTCAACGGCCTTTACCTCAAGAAGTTCTACCCACGAGGACCAAGAAGGCCCTCCCTAGAGTGAACATACACAAACCCAACCAATGTGTCATCAAAAATAGGGGAAGCATCATCATAATGGGTGCTTTCCCCATGTAAAAGTAAACTCTAGGGTGGTTCTCCCCCAGGCTGGGCACCTAGATCCACAGCCGCTCTCGGTAACACTATTAGAGCTATCGTCAAAAATGAGGCAACCAATGGGGCCCCTACCCTCAACAAAACACCTTCCTCATGTCATCAGTGAGCCAACACTTTCATGTTTTGGGGCACCCGTCTCTATGTTTTGTACAAACCAAACCCCATTATTTTATTCTTTTAGTAAGTGTACAAAGACCGCAAACGGTGCACTACGTCCCCCACCCACTCATTCATTTTTTCTCCCATGGGAACAATCCTTGAACACCCTTGGTTGGAGTATCACACCCTCACGCAAAAGCCACCATGACATTCATAACCAGTTTATACACACCCTGGAAGTCCTACCGACTCCAGGGATTTCCCCATTAGAAATAGTTATGACTGCCGCCAAGCTGCTTATTATACTCTGGCCTTCGACCATTGAATCCCCATCATCAGTTTTCAATCACCCCTCGCTACCATGCCTATGTTAAACCCATCACATCTAGGACCTCGATCCTTCACATCAGCGACCCCCTCGTTCAGTTGAGGCTTACTTTTTTTCGACTTCAACACCTATTTTCCAAAAAGGAACTGGTACCTTAGATCACCCCTCTCCATAACATGTGCATCCTCAGGTGGCATTGTGGGAGACATCATTGCCCACAGATGTCATCGATCCTCTTGACATTCAACTACAACACAAGCCTTCATGTCACAATGGTATCGTACCTTACAACCATTGCACTTTAATCAAATTCATCGAAGGCTCATGCCTTCATAAGCATCTCATTCAGCAATGCTTACACGGGAAGGTCCTAGCCATCACCTATGAGTACGATTCACAATTATATGCCATACCAAGTTTATGCATATGGGTACCACATTCCACCTATTGTCAAAGAAAAAAAGCCCCTAAGGGCGTCAGTAGTTGTCGTCATCAACCAACAAATCACTACCATATTAGTGACACATACAGAACATGTATCCGTAAAATAGATTTTTTTAACTAGCCACAACATTCCGAGCATTGGACATACCTGCCTCATAGAAAATTTGTATATATTGTATTATATTTGCTTACAGGGGTCCCATAGGACATGGTCGTTCTTCGAACCGGTGCAGGGTGTCTCCAATTCCGAGCTACATGCAAGTCTCTCTCTCTCTACGCACAGTATATAGAAAATAAACTATAATGTATTTCGGCTATACAGTTCTTCCTATACCTCACACATTAGGGAGCAACTGTTAACATTGGAAAATCGTACAAGCAAAGACGACATTATTTAATGTCAGGGAGAAGGATTTATAGGGATGAGAGACATTAGAGAATCTAGAAAGTATTTGAAAATCTCTAAGGTTTGAGGAAAAATCAAATTTGAGCAAGTCATAAATGCTTTTACGCTAAAAATCCTTCAAAAAGAGTGCCTTTGCGCGCCTTTTGACCCGAAAAGCGCGCAATCTTGGGAGTGGTGGAAGTCACTTTTCGGGACCACAAAAATCACACTCTAGGACATTGATTCCACACTTGAAGCCGCCTAAGGAAAACCAACCAAGCCTCCTTAGGACATCAAGGAATCACACAATGGAATCATCCCCCTCTCTTGGGTCACCATCCACAATGTACCAAGAGAGGAAAGGAGGATTTGAATTCTCCTATAAAAGGCCACTGAGAGATGAAAAAATGGAGAGCACATTTTTATGCAGGCCAGAATTGACCCAAGAAATGCCAGCAATGTGAGATTTGGAGCAGAGATAGAGGGGACTCAATTTTTCGCCATCCAATCAGTCCACCATAGTAGAGAGAGGGAGACTTTGTGTTGAGGCAAGCTTGGAAGTAAAGACATCCTTGCATCGGAACTTAGAACCCCAAGTTCTAAGGGCCCCTTGGCAAGTGGGTTGAAGTTTCATCCTCATTTCCTACCAGCACTCAATAAGAGGGGATGTAAGCGCCGCCGATTGGATTATTGCAGTTGTTTGACTCTATTTAGAGCTTTTGTCTTATTTGTTTTAGTTTCAGTTTAATTTTTATGTTTGAATATGCATGCTATTTCTCTATCTAGTATGTTTATATTCTAGCATGTTCCATTAACTTTCTTGACTCCATATATTTTCTGCCTGTGACCGATAACTTAAGAGGGTAAACCACACCCCCTAAGTTGGTATGATTTCGTACATGCGTGCACCAAATGCACTAACACAATAAGATTTACATTAAATTGTGTATTTTTAAATATTTCCTTTCGGTGTTTGATCCTAATTTATGAAGAACGCAAAATAATACACATATAACCATAAATACAAAGATGCAGTGGAAATAACATTTCATTTCATTAATATCAAAGAACTAAAATTTGTTTACAGACAGAATGGAAATAAACTAACTAGGGCGATGGTAGCTTATCTCTGAGAAGAGATGTGGCAGCTACAGGTCTCTGAACTTTGTGTTACACTGAGGCTCGAAGGCCTATATATTATTTAGAAAAAATGGAAAACCCTAAACATCCAAAAACCTAACCCTATGAGAGGAAACACCAGACTATGGGCCCTGTCGGGGTAAATTGGTACATCAATTTCCCAGGGTCGTAACTTTGGCATACTATCTCCTTTTGATGCACATGATACATCGTTAGAAATATCTATCCAAGGACAACAATGGAAGACTCATCTTCGCCAGAGGTTTCATGCCCAAAAAACATCGTTTAGGGCCTCAAAACAACTCCGGAAGTTCAGGGCTTGAAAAACTGCCAAAAATAGTAAATTGTGCTACAATTAAGGAAACTGAAAGAAACAACAGTGGGGGTCCAAGTGGAATAGGTTGGTGGCCCCCAATATCCACCTGGATCAATGTTTAAGGGATTGTTTTAGGTAGAATGATATAAAATGTTGAATTGAAAAATTAAATGGGCTTAATTTTGATTTTTTTCAACCAATTTACAACTAGATCATAGCCTAACCAATTTTTTTATATAATAGAATACATCTAAATTTTTGTTCAAGTTCATATAGAAATTTTGGCTTTGGGGATTGTTAAGATGACTCCCACACAAAATTTCTTTAACTAATTATGATAAAGTCCCACCTTAAATTGTGTTCAACCTGAGAAGTTATTGGGTATTTTTTTGTTTAGAAATGCCCATCCTTGACATAAAGAATTCTTAACTATGGTTAACTTACATGGTCACTCGTTATTGTGGGACACTCACGAGCTGTGCAAAGGCAGTTCCGTAATTAATTTTGGAAAGATGAGAAATAAAGAAAGAAAATTTCAATGTCTACAAGGCTAAAGGTAGCCTATGGGACCTCTTTTAGAGCGCAAAACTTGAAAAAACTATGCACCTCAAGAGATTTAATATTCTTCAAAATGGATCTATATTGGTTCTATATATGCATATAGCATCTATAACTTTTCATTTTTAAAACTATATTTTTGAATGCATAAATGGATACAATGCCTTGAAAGTTTGCTTAGGCACTTGGATTGTGTAAAATACACCACATAAATTTGCAATTCCAACAAATCGTTGCTAGAAAAAAATTAAATTTAAATTTAAAACTATACTTAATGGCTTGAAATTAATTTAAAATTTCTAAAAGGAGACACCTAAAATTATAAAACAAACACCCTTATTTATGTTCAATGATTGCAAAATATCATGGAATCTAAAGACCACTCCAGTGAAAGATGATCTTTAATTAATCTCATTATCAACACACACTGACTTTAGTCATTTCTTTTGTGCAATCACATTTTTTGTCTGTTAGTGCCCACGATGACCTATGGTAATGTTTCTTCTCATTAACTTGCATATTATATCTTGTATATAATATGTATATAAGATTTTTACATAGAGGTATGATTGGAAAAAAATGATTTAGCCAAGTAGATCAAGCAACATCTGTTAGGCAGACATTGACATAAGTGTGAGACTATTTTAAGCATGAACACATTTCCTCCCCTCCATCCTCCACCCTTTAGCTTGTTATTTTTCCTTTGATGCAACATTTTTGCAATAATATCATAGGCATGTTCAATTCATTCATTGTATCTTTGCACCTTTAGGGGAAATTTCTAGTATACACATTTTACATTTATAAAACATGTAAACTTTGTTCCCTATACGACTCTCATTTCTTATGTTTTTTTATGTTTCAAGTTTTTGATAACATAGATTATATCAGCCATATCTATTCATATTTTATTGCAAGGTTGTCATTCTAAGTTGTGCTCAACTATCTTAATGAAATGATTGTACTCGAATTATTAATCGATGAATTTTTTTTATCATTTTGATTTCATTTTGTACAAACTTAAAGAATGTGGAAATGTTTAAAGTGATGGTTGATTATGAGAGATGTTTTTTTTTTTTGTCAAAAGTTTTTAAAATGACAAATTTGAAAACAAGGATGATTAGATATTTTGTTTATATCTATAAAAATTTATAAGTTGAAATGTTAAATACATATTTAAAATTAAAAGAAATTTTGGAAAGCCGCATTAAAGAAAAGTTTTCCTTTTTTACATAGACAACATTTGATATCAGTCTTGAGGCTTAGATCAATTAGTTGAGTTCCCATTTCTAAAAATCACTTTGTTAATGGGAAATCACAAGGTCAATTTTCAATTAATTGATTTTTTTTTTCTTTTTTTAAATGTTCTCCAATATTTATGTTAATGGATATTATTTTTAAAAAGTATATGTAATATTACAATTAGGATGAATAGTTTTTATTGAAAAACAATAATTACAAGCTTAACTAAAAAATAATTATCATAACTCAAGTGATATTTTAAAAATTTATTAAGCATCAAACATAATCCATAAAGTTGGGTTGCACATTTGGGCTAGCATAGTAGGCAGAAATGGTGTTCACAAACATTCATTTGAGGAATAATTTCAAATGAGGTTTTACCTTTATTGAGACTCTTAAATCATAACTGAAGGTTTAAGTATACCTTATTTAAGGTATTTTAAAACCATGAATTAAGGTATCTCCTTCATCTCTTTGATGGAAGGCGTGCATTGAGAAATCCTTAGGGCAATAATTAGGGTTGATTTCTCTTATAATTGATAATAACTTGTGATTATGTGTTGAATTCTTATTAAATTTATTATATTTTGATCATTAAAAAATTACCAAAACCATAAACTATGAATATCACAAAAAGATAATGAACACAAGAGATAGGCTCGAAGCAAGGGCAAAACCCCTCCAAGGGGATAACCCAGAAAATTATTCTCTTCTTATAGAATCAAATCAAATGAGAAATATAGGACCTAAACACCAAGACAAATACCTCCCACAATACCCTAGTTATCCCTCCTTTCAAGATTCTTTGATAATTCAAGGTCTCCTTAAGCGAACGATATTCAAAACCTTCAAAACTTACATAAGCTTCAAGTTTTCAGCCCTTAGCAACCTAATTTTCGGACTTGCAATAGATCCACAACTTAATCCCTTGCAACAACTTTAGAAACTCACATGTGTGAGATATTTAGGGCAGAAAATGTTTCTTTTGAACTTTTATTTCTCTTTTCTTGCCTCCTAAGACCTTTTCTCTTTCTTCTAGCCTCCTTCACTGGTATTTCGCTTTCTTCTTGGTACATAAGTCAAACTTGCTTGAGCTGCTTCAAATGAGGTCAAACTGAATTCTATTTATACATATTCGGGAGGTCGTATTACCTCTTCTAGGGCTAAATTTATGAGGTAGGGCCAGCTTATTCATGGGGGTACAAAAATGACATTTCTTACTGAAATAATATTTTTTCCATTTTCTTTCAAATTCCAAATGGGACTTGACTCTAGAACAATAATTTGACTTATGAAAAATTCTCTTTTGACTTAATAAACCCTAAAAGCATGAAGGACATGCTTGACCTAATTAATAAATTAACTTGAGCATGAAATCCATGCTTGAAAAATAAATTTATTTTTCTTTGTTTTTTCTTTTAAATAAAATATATAATTACATAAGTACAATGACAATTATGAAGACCAAACCTAGTTACATTTTTCAACACTGTGGACTTGATGTTTATAGATATTTTATTTGATCCTCTTTCTAGTGGTATATAATTTTATCTTTTTGGATTTAATGTTATATTTTATTTTATTATTTTCCCAAACACATACGTTTCCCCCCCTCTCAAGTGAGTAATGTCTCTAGAAAAAAACATTTATCTTAAAATATATATATATATATATATATATATATATATAATTGTTTTTCTTGACACATCAAATTAATAAGCATGTGTTATTAGGGCTCACTTTAAAAGATATATAATATGTTGCAATTTCATTTTCAGTTTCGATAAAAGTGGGACATAAATTTATGGATTCACCCTTTAGGAATATTCAAGGACACAATTTAGTGCATTTAATGAAAAATATCAAGTTACTTGCTGTTTTGAGTATTAGATTAATTTTTTTCTCCTATCTCATAATATATGTAGCAAATTATTAAAGAAACAAGTCTCTCCTAGTTGTATATCCATATTCACCAGACCTAGTGTTATTAATTAAAAATGGTTCATAGACATACAAGTAGTTACCAAAGGTATCATCACCAAGGAAATGCACCATGGCATTAATAGATCTATAAAAAGTAATTATAAAAAATGATGAAACCTATGCATTTGTGGACTTGCACAGGTTTCCTTTAAACAACCTGCTCAAAATGTGAAATATCCCTTAATAGTGGCATACCTAAGAAAAATATCATAAAATTAGTTATTTACATTCTAAGGAAATCCATTCATGGAAATATGAATGGAAGTTCGAAAAAAAAATTAGTTAACAATCCCTTTTGAGACAAATATCACAATAGTACATGATTTCACTCAAATAGAAAAAATCACTTAGTTTCTCATGCATGAACCTATACAATTCTTAGTACCAAATATATCTTATATAAATAATACATGTGTATGTATTCAAAATGGAGTTGAAGTTTATGAGTATAATTATGCTAGTTAATTCAATCTTCAAGGACACCATCTTGAGACCCACATTTACACTTGTTGATAGAAAGAGAGAGGCCCAAAAAGGATCAACTAGGACCCTCTTGAGGAGAAGGAGAATGCTATCACTTGCAGCCACTTCTTATTAGTGTCTCAAAAAGGTATTTGTGCCTCACCATTGGTAACAAAGGTATACTTACTTTTATTGTATTTAATTGTTTTTATTTCTACTTTCTCTAGTTTTTTATTCATAATTCAAGTTTCCTAACTTACTAGTTGTTTAATATCTAATTTTTATAGTTGTGAGTAGTATCTAGCCTTTGTGCAACTTAGAGGAGACTATTTTTCTCACCTTGGTGATGTTTTTCTCCCAACACTAAGTATAGGAAGTTTCTAAAAATACAACTTTCTACATGTCTACGAGGGCTTCACTAAGGGAGAAATACCATACCACGTGTGTTCATATTGGGAGTATATATTGAGGAAACAATGACATAATATATTGAGAATCTAATAGGGGGTAAAGTATTTTTATCTTGCCATGTATAAAAAATGGAGCTCAAAGTTAATGAAAAAATATAAAGAGGTATAAAAATGTATAAAAATGTTAATGAAAAAATGGATACCTACAATATCTAGTGAAAGTAAGTTTTTTTAAATTGGGAAGATGTATTGGGTTCTTATTGCTATGGGGTTAAATAATGTGATTTTTAGAGGTATTTTGTAGTATTTAGTCAAATTAATGGTATTGTTTAGTATGCCATGAATGTGTGTGATATGTTAGAGGTTCGTTGAGTGAAGCCCCTTTGTACATGTCTAGGTATTACCACCCAAGGGAGTAAACCTATTATAAATATTACATAGGGAGAAATCGTAAAGTTAAAAATTGTAACTAGGAAATGCATCAAAAACATCCCCTTGAACCATAAAAATAAAATATTGAATTGCTCATTCATGGAATCGAAGATAATATTACTTTAAGTTCAACGATTGAAACTCCTAATTTATGTACCATAGGCCATATGCCAATTGAGATGCATTTTTATTCATATCATTTAAAATTATATTTATTTCGATGTAGACATAATTAAAAGAGATAAAATTAAAAACAAGGTTAATTCCCAGTGTGAAATTTCCACAAATGTATCAACTAGAGTTTATTCTTCTAACTTATTAACAATTTATATGTTTATGAAAAATAACGAATAAAGCGTTGATGAATTCTTCACAATAAAATATGCAGAATAATAAAATTAGAAATTGAGACATAGATGCACACACATAAAAATTAGACACCAATATTTTTGGACTAAAAGTCCCAAAAAAAACCTTCAAGGGAAAACTAGTGCAACAAATGAGGGTTTATTTTATTATGTAGCAAATATTAAGAATTAACATCATTGGCCTTCCATGCTCAGCTCATAAAATTTATCTCACTGGAAAATACTAGTAGAATACTTCTCCCTCTTAGCGAATTACTATGACCTCTCCTTGGCCACTCACACTCTCCCTGACACTTTCACCACTGGGAAGAAATGCACACTACAACCTTTGGGAATTTCACACTTCCCTGGAAACTCATTCTTCCAAACCATCCTTCTTGTCTCTGCCCCTAGAATAAATTCACCAGGCCTCCTAAGACATGATCCGGGCACTAGCAACTAAACTGATCCCTCTCTTGGCAACTCGCACTGGAAAACTTGGAAAATCGCACTGCAAAATTCAGCCTTCCTACTAGAGAATTCATCCTTCATTCCCTGACTTTAGAAACCAGAAAACCACGTGATAATTTCACTATAAATTATCCCTACTGAAAACCCCTGCTACCCTCCTTGCAAGACTCAAATTCTTCCCTCACTATATATTGCGCACTGGGTAATTTTCACTACCTTGCTCCCTTGTTTCACAACTAAACTGATGATATCTCTAGGTCCTTCAACCTGCTATTATAATCTCTCATTGAGTCTTCAAAAACCACATTTTAATCTTCATCGATGATAAATATAAATTAGATTTCGTCAATAAAAGTCTCTAGAGCAATCTTGAACATCCTTAATTAACCAACTTTCCTAGGTTAGACTTAGGAAATAATTAAATTATTGGCTAATTAATTTAATTATGGTGTTTCCCAAGCTTATCTTACAAAACCATTTTTGGGTTTTGAATATCTCATGTTCCTTATTCTCTTTGCATCGTCTGAGAATAGAACACATGTCTAATGATACCCCAAATCCATAAACTAACACCCCCTCTTAGCGAGGAAAGTGTTATCCACCACAAACATCTCTAGATTGAGTAACTCTGTGTAAACATCATTTAGTTGGACTATCTCACGTTGCTTATGTCCGAAATATTTGATACAACTG
Source organism: Pinus albicaulis (assembly GCA_034641835.2). NCBI lineage: Eukaryota > Viridiplantae > Streptophyta > Pinopsida > Pinales > Pinaceae > Pinus > Pinus albicaulis. Next base: position 791,256,933 of record CM076575.1, on the reverse strand, counting down.
GCTCTCATTGTCCACCAAGCCACTGCGCAAACTCTAATCCACTTGCTACCAATTGTACATGAATCAATTTTGACCTCACACTACCACTAATTTTACGGTTGTTATGAATCCACTATTGCTACAACCTCTGCAATGGCGAGACTATATCTCTAGAAGAAATATAAAATGGAAATCTCTTAGCTACAAAATATCTCATGGATTTTCTCTATAGCTCTAACTATATTTGTTACTTGCAACTAGCCAATTCACACTACCTGTTTCACTAAAACTAGTGCTGCAAATGTCTCTTGAGTATTTGATTGCACCCACCTAGTTTGACAAATATATCTCAAGTATCTGACTGCACACCACTGACATTAAACTTGTGTACCTATTATATCCTAATTTTTCCTCTTTATACTGATACTCTTGGGCTCACATATCAAAGGTAATGATTCATGCAAAGATTATGTTGCAACTGCTTGTTTCTCTTCTATGGAACCTACCCATTTGGCATACTATATTGTTATACTCCTCCATATAAGGATATTGCTACAATAAGTGTGAACTCATCCTCCATTGTGGAAGAAAAATCCTTGATCTCACTCCTCCCATTGGCAAATCAATCTGGAAACACTAAGTTCCCTTTGCAAAACTAACTCAGCCTCCTTCTGCAAATTCACACCCCTATGCTTTCAATTCGCATTGGATCTTATAGCTCACATTAGATCCTGCAAATAATCCTAGAAACTAAGAATGTTTCCAAAAATTTATTCCAACGAATATATTATCACCCTTTGTCATATGAAGCTACTCACACCTCCTCTACAAACTAAAAATGGAACTATTGCTTCAAATTTGCGAACTAGAAAAATTGGCTATTCTATTGCTTGCTTCAACCTTCTTTGCAGAATGAATTATACCTTCTCCAATTCTAATTATATTGGATAAATGAACTATGAAATATCCTTATCTTTCTAGAAAATTAACTTGGTTTTCTCTCTACTACTCGCACTCTTGTTGCAACTAGATCCTTCAACTGACACTAGATCCTACAATTTGTACTGGAATGCAAAATAGTTCCTTGGGACTTCAATTATGCCTCCAAAAATCCTTTTTCGGCACTGTCATTTCCTTCTATTGAACATTGAGGCTACTCGTTCTACTTTTAAACAAGAACTACCACATGGTCTACAACCTATGCAACACACACTAGCTTACTGTGTAACTCACACTAGAAATCGAACTATTTGCAATGGTCTCTTCTACTAGAAATCACAACCTCCCTTCTTACAACTAGAAAATAGGTAACCTTCTTATATGTTTTGGAAATTCCCTCTCTATGTGATTTTCTCTTCCTACCCTATGCATATATGCAACTATAACCCTCCATGCTATAACAAAAAGAGACAAGAGTTTCCAATGGGGAAGTGGTTAGTAGAGGCCATATGAGGAGTTAAATAACAAGACCATTCAAGCACTGGTTTTGGCATTACTAAAATTATAATAGCCCTTTGATGTGGAGGTAGATGCAAGTGGGTATGTTATGGGAGCAATATTGATGTAGGGTGGAAGGATTGTATGGTACCATTTTGAAGTATTTCATGGGAGGTTATTAACTACCATACCTACAACAAGGAGCTCTATGCCCTGGTACAAGATGTTAATAAGTGGAAACATTATAAGTGGACGGGGTTTTTATATTAGTTTCATTTAGTGATCATGCATAATAAGGGTAGAACAAACACTTTGTACAACATGATTTTAAGGCCACTCACATCAAAGATCACGACTTTGGTAAATTTGATGCAGATGGGAATTTTATTCCATGATGCATATATAGAAGCATGTACAAAGGGTGAGGATTTGATGGAGGTGTTTTAACATTTACAAAGCCAGAGTCATGTGCATGATGGTGACAACATAATTGTATATCATATTTAGAATTAGCTACTATACAATCTAGATAATTTGTGTGTTCCTAATGATGAGTGAATGTAACTAATAAAAGAGTCTTGCACCTCCAAGGTTGTAGGGAAGACAATGGACGACTAGCCTAGGATGCAAGAAGAGGTAGCTAGGTTCATAAGAGGATGCATGCTTATTGTACCAGAAATCCTTATGGCAGGAAACAAGGTCTATAAAATCCCTTTCGTGTACCCACTCATCCTTGGGAAAGAATTTCCATGGTCTTTGTGGGAGGTTTACCAATAAATAGGAAGGGACATGACTCCTTGTTCGTGCTAATTGACAAGTTCAACAAGATGTGTCTACTAATTCCTTGTAAAAATCTAGTGGGAAAGAAGTAGTGAGCTTGTTCTTTGGATAGGTCTAGGTGCACTTTAGGATACTAAGGAGCATTTTTTCATTTAGGAACACATGATTTTTTAGTGTATTTTGTAATACATTGTGAGATAATATTGACCTAAAGTTGAAGATGTCAACATAATTCCATCCAAATAAATGGGAAAAAAAATTTATTCAACAAGAATTTGGTGTAGCCTTTGAGGGTTTACAATTATAAACATTTGAAGAATTGGATGAAAATTGGTATGTATACAACACTCTTATAAGAGAGCAGTCCACACTTCTACTGGAAAGTCCCCATTTGAAACTTGCTTTGGATATTTTCCACCTTTATCTTTGGATATTGCATATGGACATCAAGGAGAAGTGAGGGAAGATCTTACAGAGGATGGCTTAAGGGGAAAAAATTGTTGAGAAGATTATATAGACCCATATATAGGTACTGGAGATGTCAGATAAGCCGCATGAAAAATGTAGAAATTATGACGTAGATATGAAACTACTCATGTAATTTACTAAAACACAAGACTCAAATATACTCTACTCATCTGCATAAACATTATTCACGGTTGAGAACACATATCATAAACATGAACAAATATTTATCAAACACACATAGAGATTTATTTAGGGGAAAGAAACTTCTCAAAAACCCCTTCCTATATGTATTTACTTAATCAAAGAATAGAGATGAAATAAAATTCTTTCTCAAGCCTGAGCACACTTTGCAAGTGTATAGTCTACTCGGCCTCTTCTTGACTGACTGACTTTGGTCAATAATTTTCCAATTTTTCCGTTCTCCAAGATCCTATTTCCTTTCATTTTTCCTTGAGGAATTAGGCCCGTATGAGTTAGGGAATTCCTCAATTGGAATTGCACAATCCTTTAGGCTCATTATTTGATGGCATGCACCACCTGTATAAGTTGGAATAATATACAAATGATAATACAATTACCTTGAACCTATATATCAACTGGGTAACTCGAGTTCTCTCCATGCATCAATTATTTTAGGCTTATTGATGAATTAATTGAATGATCGATGATTGTGATTGGATTCACAACCCACTACTTGACCTTTCACTAGTTCCTCTAGCAGTTATAACTAGTTTAACTGACAATAACTCAATTTAACTGAAATAGATTCCTAGAAATTAGAAATCAATCATACTAAATTGAACTCAAGATTCTCAGACTTGAATTAGCTGAGTTAACTGAGTGACAAGTTCCATGTCACCTCAGTTAACTTCCTCCAATATTTATGCTAGAACAAAAATTCTAATTCTCTCTTGTTTGACCAAGGAAACGTCAAACTGAGATTTTATTGTTGCAATTTCAACACTCCCTCTCAACAAGAAAGGAATTATCATTTACCTCGATCCTACCTCTATCGAACTCAAATTTTCCTCCTTACAAAGCCTTTGTCAAAATGTTTACATCTTGTTCCTTTGTAGGAATGTATTCCAACAACATAATCCACCTCTTCACACAATCATGTAGATGGTGATACTGAATATCTATATGCTTGTATTGATCATGAAATAATGGATTTTCAGAGAGTTTGATACACCTATTATTATCACATTAAATTACTATAGGATCCATCATCTGACCAAATAACCCAACAAGAATATTTCTCATCTAGATCGCCTCACATGATGCTATACTAATAGCCATGTATTTTTCTTCTTCCGATCTAAATGCCATTGATATTTTCTTCATGTTGTACCAAGAAATTGCTAAAGATCTAACATTGATATTTCCTCTTGATGTACTCGTTCAATCTGATGGAATCCCTGCCCAATATACATTGGTGAAGCCTTGAAGCTTCACTCCTTCTGTCTATCTATACCATAGTCCAAACTAGGTGGTGCCTCTAAGGTACCGAAGAACATTCTTAGATTCCTTCCGTAGAGATTGGTTGGAATAACCATAGCTTGACTAAGCTGGTTGACTGAATAACACATTTCTAGTTGTGTTTTCACCACATTAGTGAGCCCACAAGTTATCTATAAATGGTAGCTTCCACTTCCTCACCTAAAGTGGAATCCTCTTTCCTCCAATTACCTACTAGAGGAGCTTCCATGGGTTTTTTACTATCCATGTGGAAATTATTCAGTATCTCATTAGCATACTTTACTTAAGAGATAAATAGTTCCATATCTCCTTGCCATACTTCCAAACCAACAAAGTAGTGCATGAGTCTCATCTCCTTCATTTCAAATTTTGTTGCAAGGCCCTCCTTGCAAGATCTAATCAACTTGTCATCACTGGTTAAAATTAAAGCATTGACATATAACACAATAATCAATAATTTACCTTCTTTTGGAATATTATAAAGGTTTGCATCTTCTTGACTTTTGGTGAAGCCCAACTTGGTGAGATAGTTGTCGATATTGGTGTACCAAGCATAGGGTGTTTTCTTAGCTCCATACAATTCTCACTCAAGTCTAAACACATGAGACTCTCTGTCAAATGTCTCAAAACCTTCTAGTTGCTCAATGTAAACCTCATCCTCAATAACTCCATTGAGGAATTGTGTCTTCACATCCATTTGGTGGATTTTCCACCCTCATCTATGCAACCAATGCAAGAGTAGATCCAATAGATGAGTACCTTGCTATTGGAGCAATGTATCCTCATAGTCAATTCCCTCAACCTAAGAGAATCCTTTGGCCAATTTGTTTTCCTTATTATTTTCTATGCTTCCATATGCAACATACTTTACCTTATAAATACATCTCAAGCCTACCACTGATTTATATGCTGGTCTTGGGACCACTTCCAAAACATATTTTTTGACAATGGAATCATATTCCTCTACCATATCATCAACCCATACATGTTTCTCTACTACTTCCTAAAATGATGATGGCTCATTCCCTACAATCTCAATCATCAGAGCCATGAAGCCAGTGTACCGATCCAGTGACCTACTCTTCCTGTGTTGTGAAGTGGGTTATCCCACATTCTCTCTAACATCATGAAATAATTTGTTAACTTCCTTGGTTTGTTTCCTTCCTTCTCTAGATGTCTCTAATTGAGTGGTTGTCTCTACTCTTTGCTCCTCTACTTGTGGCTGCTCCATAACTTCATAAGGTTCTTCCTTTGGATCCAAAAGCTCCTGTTCAGGCCACAAATAAATCTCCCTCTCAAGAGAACATATGATTTCTTTCTCCTCATCAAACTTCACATCCCTTCACATAACTGTCATTATGAGGGATGGAAAGTACACATAGTATTTGCAAGGCGTTTTTGTGTACCCCATAAATATCCCCAACTTTGTTTTTAGCTCTAGCTTCTTCCTTGATTATTTGGAGACATAGTAGTAAATTGATGCTCCAAAATTATTGAAGTGTGACACACCCGACTTCTTCCCCGAAAAATATTCCTCTGGTGTATTAATGCCAAGAATTCGATGAGAACTCCTATTCTACAAAGAAATTGTTGTGTTGAATGCTTTAGCCCACAAGTGGAGTGGTAGGCCTTGGTCATGCAACATTGCTCTTGCTACTCCCACAATACTTCTGTTTCTCCTCTCAGCCACCCCATCCTATTGTGGGTTGTGGGGTGGTGTCAACTCTCGTCGAATGCCTTCCTTTACATTGAAATTTTTAAACTCATTCAACACGTACTCACCTCCATTATCGCTCTTGAGAGACTTCACCTTCATTCTAGTTTCTTTCTCAATAAGTTGTTTGAATTCAACAAACTTGGAGAATGTGTGATCTTCCTTCTACATGAAGTAGATTTGGCACTTCTGTGAGAATTCATATACAAAGATAACATAATAATTGTTCTTGGCAGTGAAGGTTTTCAAGAAATTTCCATAGACATTAGAGTATATCCTTGCAAGGAATGCATGCACCTTGGTGTCCCAATCAAGGAAGGTGGATTTTGTGTACTTCTCTAGGGTACACCCTTTGCATGTATCCTAATGCTCTAGTACTCATTTAGGGAGGCTTGTGGAAATATGTTGCATAATATTCAAAATGCCATGATGAAAATGGCCAAGTATTTTATGCCATAGTTCACCAACATCTCATATCGACACCTTCTCCACCTTTATGCTCAATGCAACATAATATTCCACATCTAGCTTGTAAAGTTTCTTCACACAAACCCTGAACTGCTTCACTTGTCCCGTGGCTATGTGTCTTAGGAGTTCTTTCAATTTGTTGAAGATAACATTGTAACCATGGTCTTCCAACATTGCAATGAATATTAGATTCTTCTTTAGACCCGGTACAAACATCACATACTTGAGCCTCGGAGGGGAGCCCGACTCCCTATGAAAGGTGATTGTACCAATACCAGTTGTGTTGTACCTTCCATAATCTCCCATATCGATGTGAATCTAGATATATTTCTCCTCCAAATCACTATAAAATTATTTGTTCCCTGTCATGTGGAGCAAGGCACCACTATCTTAATATCACAAACTCCCCATCACTATTATCGCCATGCATGTGATGAGAGTGAAGTCAAGTTCAAACTATGAAGCCAAAGCTTCACCTGTCGCTCCTCCTGAGGTCTTCTTGCCTACCTTCTTGTCTGGACACTTTGTTGCATATTTCCTGAGTCTAGGACAGTAAAAGCACTTGATTTTGGACAATTTTTTCTTCTTCCCCTCTTGACTTAAATCTCCTTTGGATGGGGATTTCTTCCCTTTCCCCTTCTTTTCCTTTCTAGCAAAGGCACAATTTTCTTCATCCTCACCCTTGGTTGAAGTCGTGTATATAGTATTCCGCCTTATTTCCTCTTGTACTAAATCAAACCATAAATGTTCCTAATTGGAATTTTCTCCCTCCCATTCACCGAATCTTGGTAGTTGTGCCAGCTCTTGGTAAGGCCTAGAATGGCTAAGCTTACTATATCATCTTCTACAATAATAACCCCAACACTACCAAGTTCATTACGACATTGGGTGAACCTACTCAAGTACTATGGGATGGTGTTGTTCTTCTACATCTTGATATTTCGAATCTTGTCCTTTAGTTCCATCTTCCTGTGGTCACTATTGTTCAAATCTATCAATGCTTGCCACATGGCATACAAAGTCTCTTTCCCGTGGATATTTGAGGCAATATGGTCTTGTACTCCCTCCACTATGATCCTCCTCACCTCGGCTACACATTTCTTCCATTATGTTATTATATTCTGAGTATCAGCTATTGCCAGTTTCTGTATATATGTATCAACAAATTCCTTGAACCCATTATCATCCAACACTGCCTCCATGCGGTCCTTCCAAGAAACATGTAACAAACCCGGTGAAAACTCCATGTAATAAAAGTTAATAAAGGAAAAATAATAACCATGGTTGATGGGGCACTTATTCCAGGTTGAATGTTGGGAAAACAATCCTAGTGAGGGTGTTCATTGGTTTATAATGGCTAAGGAAATTGGAAAAAGATTTGGAAAGGAAAAATGGTATTTTTGGCACATTTATTTATGAAAATAATGGAAAATAGGAGAAAAAGAAGGTGAAAGGCCACTTATTGCATGTGAGGAGGAAAATGAAGGAAAATAATGGAAAATGAAGAAAATAGAGGCCTAATTGATAAAAAGGATTCTCATGATTAGTTGGTACCTTTTGTCAGTTTAGTTTTGGAGCTCTCTCATTACTCTCTCTCTCTCTCTCACTCTAAGACACTTTAGAGTTTTATTAGAGCACTTTGGCATTGCATTAATAAAGGCAAAGAAGGAAATATGAAGGAAGGAGAAAGTAAGGAAGAGAAAGATCAAGTAGCTACAATAGGATTCTTTGCAGGTATCGATTTGCATGTGTTATTTCCCTACTAGATTTGGCATGCATGGTATTGCATGTGGTTATTTTCTATCATGGCATGGATTTTGCTAGGTGTGATAGTGTTTTCAGACTTGCCTTGCCAATTCCGGATAGCCATGGTGTGATGGGGTTATCGTGTTTTGGTTGATTTGTATTTTGAGATGGATTCGAAGCTAAGTGAGGTGGATATTCGAAAGGAAGAACACATGTCCTAGTGATCCCTAAAACAAACTATGGATTTTGGTAAAGCCACTGGCCTAGTGACTCCTGAAAAGGACTATGGTTTGTGGTAAAGATGAGCATTGTGTGCCTTGGTGGGCCTAGGAATCCTCGACTTGTTAATGGCAGGATATATGGTAAATCCTAGAGGTGGTTGCCCTTGATTAGGCCTAGGAATCCTTGATGGTGAATGGTGGGATATACGATAAATCCTAGATGGTGGATTCTTGGATGGTGGAGTCTCGGTTTAGGACCTAGTGTTCCAATGTGGATTGCGGTAAATCCTGAGATACTAGGAGACAGGAAAATTACTCATGGTGTAGATGGATAAATCCAGTGGCATTCATGCTTTTTTTATGGCCTAATGATCTGGGATGGATTTTAGTAAACCCTAGTTTCTATTGATGAGGGTGAGGTGGTTTAGCCTTGGGATGCCCTGGTTGGTTCTTTTCGTTTGAGTCCCACATTTATGTTTGGAATATGGCATGGGGGTGATTGGATGAAGAGTGATTTTTCTCAACCAATCTATGGTCGGGTTGAATGTGGTACTCTCATCTCGGGTTGGGTTTTCGATTCATTAATAAGAGGTTCTTTCCTTGAAATATTATGTGTAAATATAATGGTTTATATGTGAATTATATGGTTGGTGTATCTTTGATATTTTTGTTGTTATTATGTTTGGTATAAGCATGTATTATGACAATGATGATGTGTGACTCTCCTCATGTTTTGATTTGTAAATGAATGAACAATGTATCTATGACCTAATAGATGATAATGCAACTAATGAAATAAGGGAACAATGCTTCTTAGAAATTCTCATATAAGTATGAGAACCCTATGGTCAAATTTATTGTTTAAACCTGTATATTACATATTTGTGACATGTTTGAAGAAATTCCTTTCATGGCTAGTAAGGGTACAGTCTAGACCTTGTCAATGTTTTTCCAAATGTATCATTTTTTGTTGTGTAAATTCACTTTTGAACCTGTCATTGAATTCTAGGTAGTGAATTGGGCTCTGGGCCTGAAAAAGTGGCAAAAATCTTGAAGTCGCATGCACATGTCTGAGGAGAAAAGTCCCTATGGGCATGCTTACCTATGTTGTGGGAGCGTAAAAATCCTACCAGACACACCCTTGTTCCTATCAAGGGAACATACGGGGGTTTAATGCTCTAAAAACTTAGTGGGACCCAAGGGGTGGTTACCTAAGTGGTTGAGATGGCTCCTGGGAGTTTTTTTGCTGATGTGGAAGGTTTGTGTGATGTGTTTCCATTGATTCCACTTCCTTAAGGTCACCTAGGAGGTTGAATCCCATTATAGTGGCCTATCATCACATATTTACCCCGGTTGGCTAGTTACTTGGGTATATGTGGGATGAGGGTGTTACAGAGTGGTATCAGAGAAGGTTGCACTCTCTTTGGGTCATATTTGAGACCACAAAGTGTTATCAGAGCATGTTGCACTCACTTTGGGTCATATCTAATACCACAAAGTGGTATCAGAGTAGGTTTTGTTCTCTTTGGGTCATATATGATACCACAGGGTGGTATGAGAGCAGGTTGCGCTCTCTTTGGGTCATATTTGATACCAAAAAGTGGTATCAGAGCATGGTTCTCCCCTTGGACTGGCTGTGCGGCGTGTGCTTGTCATGCATTCATGTCAGTTGCACGTGTGTTAATCATCCTTGTGGTCTATATTCTTGTTGTATATGCATGGTGTCGGCCATGGTTGTATTGATGTCGCCATGTGAAAGATGATGTTGTTGTTAATTGTGTAATCATGATATATGATTGGTTATGCATTTCTATGTGTGTGAGTGTTTACATGTTGTCAAATTTGCATTGGTAAGGTTGTTGTTGTCATGCATGAGGTCATGGTATGTGTAATTTATATGGCATGCATTGATGACTCGAATCTATCGAAAATGATGTTTATGTGTTGGTACACTTATTTTTTATATGTATATATGATGTTATGATTATGTTTATACATGTATTACGTTGATTTGTATGATCTTGCAGATGAAGTATCCTCCCTAAACCATGCTAAGGTATGTGGGTTTATTGTGATTTGGTTTAGCTGACATAGTATGCCTTGCAGGAAATAGATCGAAATGAGTAGAAAGATGGTAGACTATAGAGATTCTCCCTATGAATCATATGAATAGTGTGGTATTATGAACTCTTCTGATTTAACAGACACATTGAGAAGCTTGAAGGAAGAAATAAGGAATTGTAAGCTGGAAAATGACAAGATCATGCAGCTATAAGAGAAACAAGAAGAGGTTAATGCAATACTCCTTTAGAGTTTGTCAGAATTACAATGACAAGGCCCACTTAGAATCAACCATGGGAAACAGGAAAAAAATATGGGGCATATGGCAGTAGGTCTCCTGGTGGACACAGGTCAGATAGAAATGACATAGTGAGAGATGGCAGGTTGTTGGATATTCCAGATACGAGAGGTGATGGACACAGGTGTTATTCTAGTTCTGGTTTTGATAGGCACTATGATCATCCTTACAATAGGGGTGACAGGGGATACTTTTCAAATGAGTTTAAGAAATAAAATACACCTAATTTTGATGGAGACTTGAATAAACCAGAAGATGCAGAGGCTTGGATACTTGGGATAAACAAGTTCTTTGAGTTGCATGAGTACACAGAAAACATGAAGGCTAGAATTTCTATCTTCAGCCTGGAAGGTAAAATAGATATCTGGTGGGAATATGTGAAGTGGATCAGAGACATCAGGACGGAGGATTTGAGTTGGCATGAGTTCAAGAGGATTTTTAAGAAGAAGTATTTGTCCGAAAGATACTAGAACGGTAACGCTAAATAATTCTATGAGCTAAATATGGGATTGATGATAGATGATGAGTATATGACCAAATTCCTCAAGCTATTGAGGTATGTACTATATCTTAAATATGAAAGGGCTAAATTCCAACGATTTTTCAGTGGTTTTCCATTATAATTTAGAGATCGGATTGAGTATGATGAGCCTCAGTCACTTGAGGAAGTTATTGGGAAATTGAAGCATTGCTATGAATAATCAAAGCATAAGAATGAATCCCAGCAAGGATGGAAAGGGAAAGATAAATCTAAGGGTAAATGTCCGCCAAAATAACAAGGCATTATAATCCAGAAGAGAAAGAAAATATGACACCACAAAAGGAGTTCAATGCAGCTAGATAGGGACATGGATCACAACAACATCATAGAGGTGATGGTAAGGGATAGTTGGAGTGTTGGACATGTGGTAAGGAACGCATTAAGAGAGATTGTCCAAAAAATAATGGGGGTATCCCTCAGATATATAGTGCACAAGAGGCGCAGATTGTTGGAGATGTTGGACAGAGTGTTCCTTGTATCTATGCATCATTGTATAATACATAGGCAAACCATCAGGCATCTATCGTTTATATGGATGGAAAGCTTTGTGATCAAGTTGATTCTATTTTGATTGACCCTAGATCTTATTGCTATGTTAGTCCCGACTTGGTGGATAAGTGTGGTTTGAATAAAGAAGTGCATGCAAAAACCTGGTTAGTGAAATTGGCTACATGTACAAAGAAAAGAGTTCATCATTGGATAAGAACTTATGCATTTGAGTTGGATGTCATGTCTACAGTAGTGCACTTGAACATATTATCATGGGAATCAGATAGTATGCTATTGGGTATGGACTAGCTATACCTTCATAGGACCAAGGTGGATTGTTGTGACAAAGCCATTGAGTGCTTGGATGAAAATGGGGAACCCAAAATCTTTCGAGGAAAGAACAAAGCCACATCCATTAGGATGGAGATAGCTACACAAGCCAAGCATAGTCGCAGGAAAGAGGAGTGTGAGGCTAGTTTTGAGTAGCTTAAGTAGTTGTTGACACATGCTCTAGTGTTAAAGATCACAGATCCAAAAAAATAGTTTGCAGTATGTACAGATGCTTGCAAGGGAGGACTTGGTGGAGTCCTTATGCAAGAAGGACAGGTGGTATGTTATGAGTCATGGAAACTAAATGAAAATGAGAAGAACTATCTGACACATGATCTTGAGCTAGCAGCAATCATCCATGCATTAAATATGTGGAGGCAGTATCTTCTTGGCAAGAGGTTTGTACTAATGAGTGATCGTAGTGGGTTCAGATACTTTTTTGACTAGCTGAATATGAATGCTAGGAAAGCTAGATGGTTTTCCATGACTAGTGAGTTTGATTTTGAGATCAAATACATCAGAGGTAAGGAGAATAGGATCACACATGCTCTTAACAGGTGGATATAGGTAAATCACATTGAAACTATGAGTTCTTATGGGACATACTTAGTGGTTAGGATCTTGTAGTCAGTTTAGTAAGTTGTTAGGTATATGAAGCTTAGGCATAGATTGCAGCAAAATACAGCTACAAGTACTAGTACAGGTATAGGTACAGGTACACGTAGTGGTGCAGGTATAGGTGCAGTAGCACAAGATGTGGACTATAATCTTACATATAATTCTTTGGTCGGGTTTAGAGATAGGATATCTTTGCCAGATAGTAGTGAGCTCAATAAGGTGATCTTGACGAAGTTTCATGTGAAACCATATTCAGGCGACCCAGGCTATCAAAAGAAATTGAATGCAGTGAAGAGGTTCTATTATTGGTTGAATCTGAAGAAGGATGTGACAAATTTGTAACCATATGTTTGGATTATTAGCAGGTGAAGGCATAGTGTAGGCATCTAGGTGGACTGCTACAGCCAATTGAAATTCCAGAGTGGAAATGGGAGGTAATTTCCATGGATTTAATCACATTTTTTTCCAATACATATAGACAACATGATTCCATCATGGTTACGGTGGACAGGTTGACTAAGGTAGCACACTTCATTCCAGTGAAGACAATGTATTCAAATAATGATGTGGCATAGGTATTCATTAGAGATGTGGTCATATTACATGGTGTTCCAAAGAGGATTGTGTCATAAAGGGATGCAAAATTCATTGCCAAGTTTTGGAAGGATTTATTTGCAAGATTAGGTATAGAGTTGGACTTCAGTACAACTTATCATCCACGAATAGATGGAAATATTGAGAGGGTCAATAGGATCTTGAAGGGCATGTTGAGGATGTATGTGATGCATCAGCAATAGAAATGGGAAGGGTATTTTCCACTGGTAGAGTTCACCTGCAACAACGAGTATCAAGAATGCTTGAAGATGAGTTTGTTTGAGGCATTGTATGGGGAAGTTGTAATACTCCCATAATTTGGAGTGATCTAGTGAAGAGGGTATTGATTGGACTAGACATGTTAGCAGAGATGGAGAAATAAATGCAGGTTATCAAGAGGAATCTGATAGCAACACAAGATAGGTAGAAGAGTTATGCAGATCAAAAAGGGTTGTTTAAGGAGTTTCGGGATGGGTAATAATTGTACTTGTGCATCAATCCCAAGAAGATATCCTTGTGGATTGGATCATGTGCCAATTTGGGACCTCGGTTTTGTTGACCTTTCAATATTCTTGAAAGGATTGGGCCAGTAGCCTATCAACTTGCACTGCCTCCAACAATGATAGTCCATGATGTTTTCCATGTATCATTTCTTAAGTATGTTAAATATGTTGATCATGTGATTGAATGGTTTGTATTACAGGTGGATCCAGATGGAGAATTCCAGTCGGAACCCTAGTGTATATTCCATAAAAATGTGCTCATGCTCTGGAATCAAGAAATGGAGTACGTGAAAGTGAAGTGGAAGAAATTTAGGCCGGATGAAGCTACATGTGAGATAGCAGATCAGATGCAGGCTATTTATCCTTCATTTTTTGTCAGTTGAATCAAAGTATTTTTGGTATGATTTTTTGCTATATGTTTTGATGTGATTTTCATGTATATGTACATATGTATATGGATGTAAATACCGCAATGAACTATGTTATAAATATCACATAAGAAGTATGGGTTTCATGTTGCTATGATGTTATATTTTTCGTGTTACAGAGTGGTTTTCTCTTCAGCGGGGTGATCATTGTAAATACTTCAATGAGTTAAGCTATAAAGCTACAAGGGAGGTATGTTTTCTTTTCAATAATTTTTGCTGAGGTATAGGTGTGGCTAAACACCGAGGACAGTGTCCCCTAAGGGAGAGGGTTTTGTAACATCCCTAGTGAAAAATCCATGTAATAAAATTTAATAAAGGAAAAATAATAATCACGATTGATTGGATAATTATTCCAAGCTGAATGTTGGGAAAAAAATCCTAGTGAGGGTTAGTTTATTATGGCTAAGGAAATTGGAAAAGGAAATGGAAAAGGCTTTGGAAAGGAAAAATGGAATTTTTGGCACATTTATTCATGAAAATAATGGTAAATAGGAGAAATGAAGGTAAAAGTCCACAGGTTGAATGCGAGGAGGAAAATGAAGGAAAATAATGGAAAATGAAGAAAATAGAAGCTTATTTGATAAAAAGGATTCTAAGGATCAGTTGGTACCTTTTGTCAGTTCATTTTTGGAGCTCTCTCATTATTTTCTCTCTCTCTCACTCTTGGACACTTAGATTTTTATTGGAGCACTTTGGCATTGGATAAAGAAAGGAAAATAAAGCAAGAGGAAGAAAGGAGCATGAAAGGAAGAGCATGAACAAGCAAATACAATAGGATTATTTGCAGGTATCAATTTGCATGTGTGATTTCCTTGATAGATTTGGCATGCATGGTATTGCATGTGGTTTTTTGATGCCATGGCATGGGTTTCATGGAAAATTTTAGGGGCTAATATTCGCAAGTGGGCTATTTTTCCATGCTTTTTCCAAAAAAAATATTCGTTAATTTCAATTTTTTCTAAAAAATATTCAACCAAATTTTATAGTATAAAATTATTTTACCTTAAAAGTCGCCAAATTTTATATAGAGACTATATAAAACTATTATAAATTTGAATAATTTTACAAAAAAATTTCCAAACATTTTACAAATTGCATATTGTGTACTAGTGAGATTCGCCAAGGTTTCTAGACTTTAAAATAAATTTCCATCCTTAAAATTTTCCCTAATGGGTTTTCCCAGGTGTGACAGTGTTTTTAGCCTAGCCTTTCAATTTTTGGATAACCATGGTGTGATGGGGTTCTCTTTTTTTCATTAATCTAGATTGTCAGATGGATTCAAAGTTGAGTGAGGTGGATCTCCAAAAGGAAGAAAACATTGCCTAGTGATCCCTAAAACGGATTGTGTATTGTGGTAAATCCACTAACCTAGTGATCCTTGAACTAGACTGTGGGTTGGGGTAAAGCCAAGTATCATGTGCTTAGGTGGTCCTAGGAATCCTCGACCGGTTAATGGCGGGATATACAGTAAATCCTAGAGGTGGTTTCCCTTGGTTAGGCCTAGGAATCCTTACCAGTGAATGGCGGTATATACGGTAAAGCCTAGAGGGTGGAGTCACGATTTAGGGCCTAGTGATCTGGTGTGGATTTTGGTAAATCTTGAGAGACTAGGAGACAAGAAAATCCCTCACAGAGTAGGTGGAGAAATTTTATGGAATTCATGCTTGTTTTATGGCATAGTGATCTGGGATGGATTGTGGTAAATCTTGGTTTTTATTGATGAGGGTGAGGTGGTTTATCTTCAGGATGCCCTGGTTGGTTCATTAGGGGAATTTTGAGGTCTAAAATGGGCCTCCTAAGAAAAATTTACAAACAAAATAAACTTTATAAGAACCAATAGGATTAAAGATGATGATTTCAACCATGGGGGATGATTCACCATTTTTTAAGTAAAAGGGTAAAAAGATTAAAAAATAATAAAATAAGAAAACTACTTTTTTCACCTCATATTTTCAACTTATCTCCCAAATTTTTTACTCAAATTTCAAGGAGGAGTACTTGTTGGATGCAAAATTTAATTCCTCAGCCAGGGAGTACACATGTTTCATACTTTCGATGGACCCAACTATGCAAAAAATGAGAAATACATGAAAAAACGTGATTGCAACCACGTTTTTAATGTATTTCTCATTTTTCATATAGTAGGGTCCATAGAAAGTATGTAACAAGGGTACTCCTTGGATGAAGAATTAAATTTTGCATCCAACAAGTACTCCCACTCAAAATTTGAGTAAAAACTTAGGGAGATAAGTTGAAAAAGTAGTTTTTTCTTTTTTTCCCTCTAAAATTTGATGATGTAATCAAGTCTTATTTTATTATTTCCACTATTATTTTATAATTTCCTTAGGAGGTCCATTTTATACCTCAAAATTCCCCTAATTCTTTTGGTTTGAGACACACATTCTTTCCTGGAATATGGAACGGGGGTGACTGGATGAAGAGAGATTTGGCTCAACCAATATATTGTCGGGTAGAACGTGGTAGTCCCATATCGGGTTGGATTTTGCATTCAATAATAAGAGATTCGTTCATTGACATCTTATGTTTAAATGTACTAGTTTAAATGTGGATTCTATGGTTGATGTATCCTTGATATTTCTGTTGTTATTATGTTGGTTATAAGCATGTATTATGACAATGATGATGTATGGTTCTCCTCATGCTTTCATTTATAAATGAATGAATAATGTATCTATGACCTAATAGATGATAATGCTGCTAATGATATAAGGGAACAATGCTTATTAGTTATTCTCACATAAGTATGAGACCCCTATGCTCAGATATGTTATTTAAAACTTTATATTACATATTTGTGATATGTTTAACGAAATTTCTTTCATGGCTAGTAGGGTTTCAGTCTAGACCTTATTAATGTTTTTGAAATGGATCATTTTTATGTTGTTTAAATTCATTTATGAACCTCTCATTGAGTTCTAGGTAGTGATCTGGGCTCTGGGCCTGAAAAAGTGGCACAAATCCTAGAGCCATCGGCATAGGACTTAGGATAAAAGTCCCAAGACGCATGCATACCTATGTCATGGGAGTTTCCAAAGCCTCCTAGACACACACTTTTCGCTATCAAGGGAGCGTCCAAGGGTTTAAAGGTCTAAAAAATTAGTGGGACCCAGGGGCTAGCTACCTGAGTGGTTGGGATGGCTCCTGGGAGTTTTGTTGCTAATGTGGAAGGTTTGTGTGATGTTTTTCCATCGATTCCACTTCCTTATGGCCACATAAGAGGTTTCATCCCATTATAGTGGCCTCTCGTTGCATATTTAACCTGATTGGATGATTACTTGGGTATATGTGGGATGAGGGTGTTACAAATTATAATTCGAGCTTTGTTATGAAACTAGCTCACAAAATAGAAGAAAACATGGATCAACAACTTATAAATCAACCTCTTCGAGGGGTAAACCACCTTTACATTACGTAAATGAAAAATTCTTTGATGATACAAATGAAAAAACCTCCTTTCTATATATAGGACTCCAAGGGGTCACAATATAATCCTAGCCAACATAACAATAAAAATGTAAGGGCATAACAATATTGGGCTTCTATGGGGCACAATAATAACAATATGGGGACTACATGGGCACAAAAATAACAATAAGGGGGATAAAATAACAATAACAATAAGGGGATATACTAGTATTATAGGGACCTAGCATTCCCCTCTCCTTCAAAAAAGTATTGTCCTTAATGCTTGAGTAGTTGTGGATGCTTTTGTATAAAATTCTCATCCTCCCATGTCGAATCTTCAGCGGGTAATTTATTTTACTTGACGAGATACTCTGAAATTGATCGATTTCATAGTTGTCGAGTTCTTGTTTCCGTGACTGCTTTAGGTTCCATTATGATTTTTCCTTCCTCGTCAATTTCTGGAAATATTGTTTGAACTGGGAGCTTGTCACCTATAACCTTCTTTAAGCATGAAACATGGGAAACTAGGTGCACTCAGGAAGATGCAGGAAGCTCCAATTTGTATGCCATAATACCAATATTTTGCAACACATTCTAAGGAACATAATACTTTGGTGATAATTTGTTATCCTTCCTAGCCTTCTTGAGGAACATTTTTTTGTATAGTTGTAGTGATAAAAATACCCAGTCACCTACATCAAAACTTCTTTTGTTGCAATGTTGATCTGCATGTTGTTTCATTCAATTCTGCGCCAAGTTGAGGTTATCCTTTAAGAGTTGGAGAACTTGTTGTTGATGCTCAATGTGATCTTCCATTGCTTTTACCTTAGAATTTTCTCTTAAAGATGATGTGATGGAGGGTGGATGATATCCATAAAGTGTCATAAATGGCGTCATTTTTGCTGTAGTATGGAAGGAAGTGTTATACCACCATTCAGTGAGAGGTAACCACTTGACCCATTGTGCATGTTTATCATATACAAAGAAATGAATATATCCTTCCAAAAATTTGTTCACTATCTTAGTTTGCCCATCAGATTGAGGATGATATGATGAGCTATGAGTTAATTGAGTACCCAAACAAGAAAACAATTTCGTCCAAAAATTTCCTATAAAAATGGGATCTTTGTCAATTACAATAATCTTTGGGATTCCATGCAGCATTTGAATTGTTTCCATAAATGTAGTATAAATTGTACTGGCTTTAAATGGATGAGATAATGCACAAAAGTGTGCATACTTGGTATTTCTATCAATTACCACCATGATGACAGTATTTCCTTCGAACTTGGGTAAACCTATGATAAAATCCATTGAAACCTCCTCCCAACGTTGACTTGGAATGGATAAAGGTTGTAACAGGCATGATGTCTTAATTGTCTCAACTTTATTTTGTTGTAAAACCAAATATTCCGCCACAAAATTTTGAATATCAGATTTAAGACCATCCCAAAAAAATTCCTTCTTGACCCCGTGGTAAGTTTTTAAAAATCCTGAGTTCCCTCCTAAGGGAGAGGTGTACAATTCTAAAAGAATATTTTTTTTTTGTTGGGAATTATTACAAATATATAAGTGATATTTGTACCATAATGAATAATTTTTATAGCTAAATGTTTCAGATGTACTAGGATCTTGCTGCAAATTTTGAATGAGTGTCCACACCTCTTCATCATTCTTCCATTCATCCCTTGCTTTAGTTATCCACTTAGGTTGGATAATAGAAATGGAACAAAGAAATTCTTCCACATCCTCATCCTTTCTTGAGAGTGCATCTGCAACAAAATTTTTCTTCCCTTTTTTGCAGATGATTTCCAAGTCATAACCCAACATCTTTGTGACCCATTTTTTCTCCTCTTCTGAAGATAATATTTGTTCCAAAAATTATTTAAGATTATCATGATCTGTTTTTACCTTGAAGTGTCTTTCCATTAGGTAAGGTCGCCATTGGTTTAGTGCATGTAGTATTGCGAATGTTTCCTTCTCATAAATAGGTTTCTATAAATACTTTCCTTTGATTAGGCGACTTTCAAAAGCAATGGGTCTTCCTTCTTGCATTAAAACGGCACCAATTCCATTTCCTGAGGCATCACATTCCACAATAAAAAATTATGTGGAGTATGGCATAGCTAAAACTGGTGCTTGGCACATTACCTCTTTAAGATGTTAAAAGGCCTTAGTTGCTTCTGGAGTCCAAGAAAATGCATCTTTCTTCAGTAATGATGTTAGAGGTGCTGATATTCTCCCATAAATATTAACAAACTTGCAATAATACCCTGTTAATTCTAGAAATCCTTGAAGATGCTTTATGGTTGTGGGGATTTTCCATTCCTTGACGTATTTAATTTTGTTAGGGTCTACCTTAACATCCTCGTGAGATACAATATGACCCAATTATTCCACGTCATATACTCCAAAGAAACATTTGGAGGTTTTTTCATATAATTGTTTCTCCTCTAATAGTTTGAGCACCCTTTCAACAAGTTGAAAATGATCCTTCCAAGAGTTGTTGTAGATTAGTATATCATCAAAAATTATTAACAAAAAATCTCTAAGGGTTTGAAAATGGAATTCATCAAACCTTGGAATGTGGAAGGTGCATTAGTAAGGCCAACATGCATGACCAAAATTTCATAATGACCCTCATGAGTTATGAATGTTATTTTCAAAATGTCTTCAGTCTTCATTCTAATTTGATGATATCCAGAATGAAGATCCAACTTGGTGAAATAAATTTGTCCATGTAATTCATCCACTAATTCATCAATGACAATGATGGGAAATTTATCTTTAATAGTGAGCTTGTTGAGCTCCCTATAATCCAGACACATACGCCATGATCCATCCTTCTTGTGCACCAATACTACTTGAGCAGAGAAATAACTTTGACTAGGCTGAATTATACCAGCATCTATCATTTATGCAATCGTGCTTTCAATCTCACTCTTTTGAGCATAAGGATATATGTAAGGCCTGATGTTTGGAGGAACACTTCGTGGAATCAAATGAATAGCATTATCATGATCACGAATAGTTGGGAGTCCTTTGGGAGTCTCAAACACCTTGGAATGATTATCTAATACTTTTTGGATATCTTGAGAAATAGATGATTTTTATGCTTGAACCTTGAGTGATCATAATTGTGCAATTACGCCTCATTTTTATTTCTTCAGAAGATTTTTCATGACATTATAGTTGATTATATTTCTCGGCTTCCCTATGACACCCCATAATTCAATTTCCTTTCCTTCTGAAAAAAAAAAAATCAAGAAAAGTTCTTGAAAATTAAAAGCTACTGTCCCCAAATATTGTAACCATTATACTCCTAGCACAACTTCAGCACCACCCATTGGAATGGAGAGCATTGCACTATTCAATACATATTCCCCCATGGTTAGCTTTATATTATGGAACTTTACAAAGAAATTTATAGTTCCTCCATTTGCAACCATCACTTGAAACTCTAGTGTCGAGTATAGGAATAAATTCAATTACTTGGCTACCTTACAATGAATAAAGTTATGGGCACTACCCAAATCAATCAACACTATCACATTTTTCTTCTTGATATGTCCCTCTATCTTGAGAGTTTGAGGAGTGGTAATTCCTTCCAATGCATTACAGGATATGGTCAGATTTGTTTCTTCTTCCTCTAGGGTTGGTTCCTAGTGTATCTCCTCTTCTTTTGAAGTTTCTTGTTCCTTTTCATCCTCCTCTTCACAATATATGTAAAATAATTTATTCTCGGCACACTTATGACCTTTAGTGTATTTGCTATCACAACTCTAGAAAATCCATTTTTCTCTTTTTTCTTCCAATTGTTTTGGTTTCAACCTTGTAGGTTGTGGAATTATAGTTGTAGAAACACTTCCATATTTATAGTTGTGGGTGGTAGGCTTCCTTGTCGCCATAATTTTTATTTCAATTTTTCTTTCCAATCTGAATTCCTTCTCCAATGAATCAGGTTCCCAAAGGTGAACCTCATGTTGGAAGTTATCCTTAAATGTCCCTATGAAGACATAAATCCTGTGGTCCTGTGGAATATCCTTTCCCCTTATATTCAATTTTTGGAAGTCCTCAATGTGCTCCACCATTGAACCCTTTTTTTTTAGATTTATCAATTAGCTAAAGAAGGTGTTTCTCTTTGTATCCTCATAACGTGCTATCATTTCCTCCATAAAAATTGACCAAGTGACAATTTTTTTACAAGAGAAAAGCCATCGATACCATACAAATGTATTGGGTTATAAGTATTAAGTTGTAATGTGTACCTTTTGTGTATTTTGCACATTATGGATATCAAATTATTGCTCCATTTGTAGTATCTATGTTACTAGATCCTTTCTATAAAAATTCCTCATATCGATATTTGGAATATGGTGGGTCTTCAATCCAACATTAGAGTCTATGAAATAAAGATTAATATTTTTTTTGTTCTCATCATGAGTTTCCTCTACTACATTTTCTCCACTAGTAATCATTTCTTGTAGAAACTTTGTCAAACCTTCCTTCAAACCTTCCATGTCTGCTTTTAGACCATTCTTCATGGCTTCCATGACTGCTTTTAAACCCTTCATCATGTCCTCCATGTTTCCTTTCATTTTTTCTTCAATACCATCAATCTTATATTCCACTCCATTCTTCAATCCATTCATTTCTTTATTCAAACCATCCATCTTAGCTTCCATTTCATGTTTGGTTATTCTTTGTGAGAGTGAATTTTTTTGCACTTGGTCTCATAATTTTGATATATCATGTTGCACTTCTTCTTCTTCATGCATCATAGTAGAGATTTCTGAGGGATTAATGGGTGTTGAATTCTTTTTGGGAGGAATTTAGAACCCAATACATATATCTATGCTTCAATATTCCCTTTAAATCACTTCAAATTTATTTTTCAAACAAAAGTTATCCAAATTTAAAAAAAGATATAGAAATTTTTATTTCTTTTAGAAGCTCAATCTTGAAATGGTTGTGACTATGTAATTTTGAATCTCCAAGATCTAATCTTCAGTCCTATTGTAATCCTTTGAGTCTTCTTTCCAATGCCACAGGTTAGACATAATTTGGATTCTTCAAGATAAAGTTATGTCCAATCTTCCACAATGACCTAATTATGCGATGGTTTAGCAGATCAAACTTGTACGAGGTTACATGTGTCACTGTTTTGAACTTTAGCTCTGAAATCGATATAAAGAAGACTACAATCTGTGCACTTTCGTTCACTTTTTACAGAATTTCAATCCAAAGTCTGAAACAAAAGTTATGACAATTTTCCCTTGACCACCTGTTTGAGATGAAATTATGGAGCCTGCAGAAACCCTAACTTCCTCAGATCATATCTCCCAAACTATAGCGAACCAATATCTCAAATTTTTATACGTCGTTCCAACAAATTTCAGATCAATTTTTTTTTTTTTTTTTAGCTTCTGAACCTTTGTAGAAAAACATTATTGAGAAAATTCCAGGTTGACCTATTTGAAGCAGTGAAACCCTAGAATCCAAAGCTTTGATACCAAATGTTTTGAAACCAACTCACAAAATAGAATAAAAGATGGATCAACGACTTAGAATTCAACCTCTTCGAGGAGGAAACCTTGTCTACATTACATAAATTAACAATTATTGGATGATAAAAATGAAAAGACCTCCTTTCTGTATATAAGAGTCTAAGGGGTCACAGTATAATCCTAGTCGACATAACAATAACAATGTAAGGGCACAATAATAAAAATAGTTGGATTCTATGGGGCACAATAATAACAATATGGGGATTACATGGGAACAACAATAACAATAAGGGGGCTACAATAACACTAAAACTAAGGGGATATACTAGTATTATAGGGACCTAGCAAGCTTCCATTAAGGGCATGCTTGATTCTTATTCCACAACAAGGCATCTTGATAACTCTGAAGAATTGAACATGCAAATTTGATCCTCCTGCAATAACAACTTCAAAATATTTTCTCTACTATGAAACCTACTCTTCTACCATGTAGAAATCATGAGGTAGATCTGAAACTGTCATGTAATTTACAAAAACACAACTCAAATCTACTCTACTCATCTATGGAAAATATATTCACGATCAAGAACAAATATCATAAATATGCACAAATATTTATCACACATACACAAAGATCTATCTAGGGGAAATCGACTGCTCAAAAATATCTTCCTATTTTTATTGCATTAATCAAAGAATAGAAATTAAATACAATGCTTTCTCAATATTGAGCACACTCTGCAAGTGTATAGTCTATCCCACTGCATGATAGACTGATTCTCGCTAATACTTAGCCAATTTTCATGTCCTATAAGCTCGTATTTCCTTGCATTTTTACTTGAGGAATTAGGCCCCTATTAATTAGGAAATTCGTGAATTGAAATTGTGTAATCCTTTAGGCTCACCCTCTGACTCCATGCACCACATATACAACTTGGAATAGCCTACAACTGATAGTACATTATCCTTGAACCTATATCTCAACTAGGTAACTCGTTTTCTCTTCATGCATAAATTATTTCAAACTAATTGATCAGTTAACTAAATAATCATTGATTGTTATTGAAGCCACACCCCACTACTTGACCTTTCACTAGTTCCTCTAATAGTTGGAGCTAGTTTAACTGACAATAACTCAATTTAACTGAAATATATTGCTAGAAATTGAATATCAATCATATTGAACTGAACTCAAGCTTATCCAACTTGAATTCAGTGATTTAATTGAGTGAAAAGTACCATTTCACCTTAGTTAACTTCCTCCAATATTTTTGGTGAAATAGAAATTTGAATCTCTCTAGTTTGACCAAGGAAAAGTTAACTAAGATTTTCTTGTTTCATTTTCACCAAAGAATAGAAGGCCAGGAATGAGCGACACATAATAGAGAAGTCTTTGATATGGGAGACAAAGTATGGTCACAATTGAACAAGGAGAGGCTACAAGGTCCTAGTAAGAAAATAAAGTCTCCAGAATATTGTCCGTTTGAGATACTACAAAAGGTGGGAGATAAAACTTATATAATTTTCCTACCCTCATACATGCATATTTTTTCCTACCTTTTATAGAGGATTTAGCACTAGATGCCAATGCACAGTTGATAAAGGATACAATTTTGTATAAGAGTTCAAGAAGTGCAATATAGGGGTAGCATTACCTTTAGGGTATTGGGTGGAAAGCACAACTTCCAGGCAAGGGTAAATATTACACTAGAGGGAAGGTGGAAGAAATTTTCTCACCTCATTTAGTAAAATATATTTGGGACCAAATACCTCTAAAAATGGGGAGGTATGATATATATTATATAATTATATTATTTTTAATCAATCTTGATGCTTTTAGAGTGGAAATTATGGAAGAACCAACTCACAGGACCATTTAAATCATTGAATGTCAGTATGGAAAATTGGGTTCTGAAACCTTTTGGAAGTAATTTGAAGCATACAATGGAATTTTTGGCAGGGGGGTAAACCATTTCGTCTTAAAAAATTTACCCCTATCTTTAATTTACACTTATATACTCCATCAATGCAAGAAATGCCTCAAACGAAATTGCTATGCAAAAATTATGCCACTCAGAAGTTGACATTCCTATTTTGACCACCATGATTCAATATGATGCCATTAAACCCCCATTATTCATGGAAAATGGGCTATCCATGTGACCATGATGAAGAAGACTTAGAAGAGTTAATGTTATAACTCCACTTAAGAGTTTAAAGAGTAAAACTTAACCACTAGTAGGCTAGAGAGCTATTTTATGACTAGGCCACTAGGAGGAAAAGAGGTTCTATTCTTTTCAAGTGAATTTTGTTCCATAGACGTGTACAATAACTAATATTAAATTAAAGAGAGAGAAAATGGATATTTTTTGTGTAATGCACTATCCCATGGTCCATAGGTCTCACTCCTTTGTACTTGCATTCATTTCCATTTGGAGAAAGAGGTAGCACAACAATGTCTCCTTCTAGTTGGATTTTCTTCGATAAGAGTTTCCTAGATCATACCTTGTGTTGGTTGTGGTTTGTGAGTTTTATTTTTTTGTTCAATATTTCCCATATTTTTATTTATTCATACATAATATAACATAAAAATTAACAATTCCATAAATATAAGGAAAAATTAACCATCATAGAGTATATTTTGGATTTTGAAATGTATTTTAGTAGATCTATTGTGATGAACTATCCATTGGAATATCCGTGGTAGTTTACGAATCACTAAATATTAAAGTATAATAGGAAAAGAGGATAGAAGGTGTGGTGAAAATCAATTTGAAGGAAAAGGAAGAAAATTGTGGGAAGTTGAAATCTAAAAAATTTTTCCTTAAGAAAGGAATTGGAGAAGTCATCTGCTTAGTTCAAAGAATCATCAAGTTTAAAAATAAAATTATAATCTTAGATGATATCATGAAATGTCAAATATAATCACTCATTAGAAATAGTCTTGGATATGATATGATTCAAATGACCACCAAAGAAGATTTAAAAGCTACAAACCCACCAAATAAAGTAAATGAAGGAAAATATAAAATTTATGTTGATGTACTCAAAACCTCCATGTATGACAAGAAAAACAAGAAGATAGAAAATAGTGTTCTATATAAAATGTCTTTCCCACCAAGATGGTTTTTCAAAACTTGGTACCAAAACTCTTTTCTTGCTTTCTTTTTCTTGCAATAACTTTCATCATAAAGCAATAATGTATTGTAGAGCACGTCTAATACATAATTATGTGTGGGAAAAAGACAAAATTACTTATGGGTTCTTGAATAGAAATTATAATTCATTTGTACCTTTATTTTACTATAATGTTATATGTTATAAGTGTAACAACTATGGACACATGGTTCATTTTTGTAGAAGTGGCATTGTAGAATATCTTAGAAAAAAATTTATACATTGATTCATTACACTTTTTTAGAAAGGCCTAGTGGAAGTTAGGGTTCCTTAATGGTCCTAAAATCAGTTTCATACAGGCCAGCTTGGCATTTTCACTATAACATTATTTTTTGGGACTTCTCAAATCAATGGATTTTGAGGAGTTGGATGAAATATTTCGAGGTACATGTGGTAAAATGTTTAGATATTGGTTAGTTATGCTCCTAGATATATTCCCTATGTAATTTAGGGTTTCTGAATTACATTTGAAAATTTACAAGTTCAATCTTGGGATGAGGCCAAAAATAATTGTTTTTTGGGAGAATTAGCATAAATTTCTAATAGAGATTCAAAATTTGGTTAGACTTAGTGAAGGAAGAAGTGGTGATAACAATTAATGAAGGCATAAGCAATGAGAAGGTTTGGTGAAGGTAGAAGTAGAAAGTAGACTTAGTAAAAGTAATTTGGATGTTGTAATATTTTAAGGACATTATATGTAATAAACAAGACTGGTAATTGAGGGATACTATTGAAACAAAGTGATTGGTGTATCTTGTTAAGCTGGTAGTTAGAGATGGGGATTGTGTCTCTAGTAAATTGGTGTCTACAAATATCTATAAGAGGAGGTTGGTTCCTAATAGTTAGGTTTGTACCTGTGGGGATTGGTGTCTTGAGTTGGTTTATGGATACAATTACTTGTTAAACTTTTAGTTTGTGCCTACAAAGAATTATAAAGATATTTTTTTTTTGTTTTCTCTCAAAAGTATCTTTGTGTAAATCTTGTGTTCCATGCTCTATAGTTAATACATTGCATATGTGATTGTTTTCTTATGGTTTATGAATGCTTGAATAAGTAAAATAATTTTCTTATGCTACTTGACCACTCCCCCTTACACACACACTTTCTCAGTATAAGTGTGTTCAGCAAGTGATACTAAACTCCTAAAGGACCTCAGATTATGAAAAACCAATTGGAAGCTAGGGAAAATTTTTCCCATGCATGAATAAAATCCATAATTTTCCTCTTAGAATCAAATAATGTGGTTCAACATTTAAAATTAAATGAAATCCATCCTAATTTTAGGATGTAGACAAAACTTATTCCACATTTCCTATATTATTTCGAAGCATATGTTCCAAGCAACTTAGAACAAGTAGATAAAAAATAGGTAAATAACTCAATAGAGGCTCCCAACAAGTATAAATATAATCCCTTAGAACCATTTAACCCATATTATGTTTAATGAAATGATCAACAAGATCCAAACCCACCATCCCCATGATTCCATTCACTTTTACCTCTTTTATGAATATTAAGTTTACCAATGAAATATTTTGGCTCACAAACCTCTTCCTCACACTCTTTCAACTAGCCTAAATTAAACTATAGGGTCTATCAACCCCTTTGTCACACTTGATTAGTTACTTTTCCTATTCTTCAGAAACCCCAATACCATCTCTAGAAGATCCAAGTTTAATACCTCTAAGTTGTAGTTTGTTAAAGAATTTGTCTAGGAAATTATGATTAAGCCCTTTAAAACCTTTAGAAGGATACATAGATCAAGTCCTTGAGGGTGGCATTAAATGATTATGTGAAGAATTGGGAACATGAAAGAGAAATAAAAACACCAAAATACTTATCTTGAGAAATGCATCTTTGTGTGCTAGCTCCATTTACTATAAATTAAAGATTAAAGTAAGTACTTTGTCTGAGATTCAAATCCTCCTTAAAAACCACCAATTTCGGAAGCGAAATTACATATAGATATGATGAAAAGAACTAATATAGGTTGAAAAAACATAATGTTAAACCAATAACAATATGTTACCCACGTTTTCTCATGAATCCAAAGTTCTACTTACCTCATCACAAGAAGATGAGGTAGATGAAATAAAATCCCTAGACTTTGAGTAACTAGTGGCCTTTGTTTCACTAGGTTACAACTAGATTTTGACCCCCTCATAGGGGTTTTTTAATTAATACACTAGGTTCTTTACCATCACAACCCCCTAATCCTAAAATAATGTTATACAATTTCCTTATTTATAAACACATGTAATTCAATTAATCATGATCATCATAATATTTCATAGATGAAATACACTTATGTTAGTACTTCATGACTTCATCACATTAAAATTATTTAATATGTTCCTATTAATATTTCAATTAGATGAAGATAAATATAAATTTATGTCCTCTAATTAAAATGGAACAAGGTATTAGGTTGTATTATATAAGAAATAAATAAAAAAAAGAGGTTGAGAGTTAAAACAATAATTAAGGGAAACCATTACCAAATGGACCATATGAACATTAGTCATATCATTGCACTAATAGGGGGATAACACATGTTCACATGTAAAATAAATGAAGTATGGATGTAGTTCAAAACTTAAAAGGCATGTAGAGATATTGAGTATGACTAAATCATGTTCCTAGATCATGGTTTATATGTTATACTCATACTCATACACTTACTGGGTCGAGCTCTTACTCATGTGACATGAGGTCGATTCCAATCACTACCACTATAACCACTAGGTGTACATGACTACCCAAATTGTAGACATGGGTAAATTAAGGTTTGAATTGGAAAACCTTTACACAAGGTTTTCCTTAACAATACACTTCATTGCCAACTAATCCACACCATAGGAGCTTTTTTATTTATTTTGAATGAAATTCTTTAAGTACATGATTTTATATAAGAAATGGTTATGATGACAACTACCATGAGCTAAGGCGATAAGGAAAATTTCAAAGCCTATGAAAAATTTCTCCAAAGGAATCCAAAAATATAATCTCCAAAATAAGTAAATTGCATAATACACATATAAATAAACAAAAGTGAAAGATGTCAATTGGAAAGTGATGGGCCAAAAAATTGTATATTTTATTAGGCCCATTTGATTATTTCTATACACTTGAAATATGTATTTGACCCCCTTACTTGCAAATTATAGAGTTAATTTCTTGTATTAATGTGCCCTTAGGAATTCGATTTATACTTTCTTATTATATGCCTTATTTATTTTTGTAGAATATTGTGAGAATATTTGGCATATTTTGAAGATTTGGAAGATGATATAATCTAGGGACTTTCTCCCTACCACAAGATGGACCACTATTGAATAGTAAATGGATAGGATATTATAAAATTATTGAATGGATTTTGGAGACCCGACAATTGAGAAAATCTAGGAATGTGCTCCTTGTCATTTAATAAATATTCCTACTATTGGGAACCAGATCCACTTTTTGAGGGATTTTGGAAGTGAAATTTTTCTCTTTTCAAGGAAGATGCTTCCCCACCATTTTGTATAAGTACCAATTCAAATTATCCTCTAGGGCTAAGAATTTTTCATCATTTTTATGAACAACGTTTGATATTCAGCAGTTCTACTTCCACCTCCAGAAGTGATGTGCTTGATTTGTTCTCAATAATGAAAATTAGTTTCATTTTCAGATTCTAAAGCTTTAATTTCTTCATGGGGATCCGAGTATCATTGGGATTGGCCATCCCAAGAGTCCTAAATCCCTGTCATGTACTATTTCTTTTATTTTTATTTATTTTAAACATTTCTCTGCTTAGTTCCTAGTTTGCATTACTAAGTATATTGTTCATGCTCCATTAGATGTATGTTATATTAGCCAATGATTGAATTAATCTTGTTATTATTTCATATATATAGTTACAAGTGTGATTTATTCTTCTCATAGCTTTGTAAGATCATTTTCATCATTGGAATGCTTAGATTACCTTACTAGCTCACAATTTTGGAATTCCTAGTTTTCTTAACGAAGATCTTTTGAGTTTTTTCTACTTGGATTGAGTCCTAAGAACATCCTAATTAATAACAAAATTTAACCCATCACATTTTCACTTGATTAGCTTTGGAATTTAGTTACTTTGATTGGCTTAATAGTTCATTTTTCTTTTGAGTTGATTCCACTTGTATTTGATCACGTGCTCAGTGTTAAAGCTCAAAAATTGAAGTGCTCATAATTGATTTGAAACTATATGACAGCGAAGATCTTGTCGCCAGGAATCTGGTGCAATTCGTTTCATCGAAAATACATTCTGGATGAGGAAGATAGAGCCTATTGTTCGTTTTCCTAAACAGCTAAAGAAAATTGCAGAAAGGACAAAATGCTAACATGGCAGCCTAGTTAGCAAAGAAAAGGATATTCTGGGAATATTATGTCATTTTTTCCCAATGAAACTGTGACAAGTGTCACTACAGGATTCACCGGAAAGTTTGGTATGTGAAATTTTTTTATGTTATCTCCTAAGGTCGAATTTCATATTTTAATGGTTGGGATAGTCCAACCAGAGGCATACACGTGGTGTAGCTAGGGGCCACCATGTGCCCCCTCTGGTGGACCAAGGTATGGCCACATTCCATTTTACAAAGGTTGGCAACTATGGTGTAAATCTGAATTTCAACATATAATTACAAAAGTCGACCATATAATGTTTGTGGAGCAATATATGTGGTGGGTGGTAAAAATTAATACACAAGCTGGGTGCAGGTCAGGGCTCGACCCCACGACCTCCCCCAAACAACGCGGCTCCATTACCATCATACCACAAGCGAAGGACTTAACATTTAAAGACCGCGACATATATTTCAATACATATGTGTTGACTGGCGGGGGTATGGAGGGAGCCAACCCCCTCCCCACATGACCTTTCCACTACAACCAAAGGTGGAGCGCTCTACTAATGCACGATTTTAAGTTTTAATACGGGTTTATAACCCATAACCTTTTTTAACAAGTGCTAACCATATGGCTAATGTGGATTAAATTAAAACACACTTAGCACATTTAATCCTGCTTATCATTAATTAAAATCTAGTTTAAAATGGTAGAGAAAACGGAGGAGCCCCCAAATTCAGTGTTGCCCCCAAATTTAGCAGCACTAAGTGGAGTTATATCCATATTTAGTGGGGTTTCCTTGGCCAGAATTGGCGAGGCCGTAACTTTTGCAAAATTTGACCAAATTGGGAGCAAGAAGAGTTTATTCTGGATGATTTGGACATTCTAAACACATTGAAGCAGGTTTCAGGAGAAGTAGATGAATGTAAATATCAATTTTTTCCATTTTGAGCCAATACAGAGGCCCAAGCCATGGAAGCTAGACCAAGGAGATGTAGCCCAGGAGGGGTGAAATCCTTCATAAAAAAAAATATGTTAATGGATCATTTTGATGGTTTGTTGTACATTTATTGTTGTTTTTCAGCATAATTTATATTTTAATGTGTTTATGCTCTTGAATTTAACATAAAACTCAATACATTTACTTGTTTAACACTCATAAACACCTCAAGAAACCTATGCACATGAAGCAAAAGATCAACAAATTATTTATAAGTATGAAGATGAAATTAGCACAAAAAAACTAACATTCAAATTCAGATCAGTATTGAAGCCTAAAAAACATCCAAATTAATAAAAAAATTACCCTGTAGCATTTCATTTGATCAACATAGGAATTTGGGTGCTTAGATCATCTTACCATTTCATTGTTCTACAAATCTGGTTTATTTTCAAGAGACCATTAGTTTAGATTTATCCCTTGTGAAATATGGTCTATTGGGTATATCTAAGCTTGGAAATTACCTATACACTCTTCCCCAACATTCCACCATCTTTCCCTACCTTTAAATCGCTTCTAGAGTCTTTAGAATGCTTGCGGATGCAATCATGTAGCATCTTCTAGCACCTCACAGAATCTGCCAGAATTTAACAATATTTTCTCTTTATGCATAATATTTTCTTCTTTCCCATCCACAATTTCTTCTAGGCCTTGGAAAAAATATTGAGGGATATAATAGACCTCTTAGAACTCTTCTTTTCATCACTGCAATTTATTTCTACAATTAGGGTTAGTTGTTTTGAGCATGAATTCAATAGCATGGGAGTAACTTACATTGATAATCCCTGAAAAAATTGTTTGATTGTGTAACTAGAATAGGATGTATATTTATTCCATTATCCTCTCGATATTGAGAATTGTCTCTACACATCTCAGTCTGATTTACTACCTCAGACCAATGAGAGAAGGATACATTCCATGTTACACACATTGTGTCGACACCCCTTAAGTTTGTACAAAATACAAATTAATAATTAAAGTTGGTAGCCTTGGGAGTTGCAAAATTCTTATTGCAATATTTGGGCTCATTTCTTTTTTGGCACCATTGTCGGAGAGGTATCAAAGTAAAAAAATCATTAGGAATATTTCATTTCAAAAATAGAAAAATTGCATTGCATTAGCATTCTTATTCATTTTTTTTTATAAAATTAGAAGAAAATACTTCTCCAACACCAAACACCTCCCCCCCATTTGACTACGTGGTGCAGAAAGAACCACATCACCATACACTTTTGCAGGTAGAAAAATAAGAGGTGGCAGAGAAGGTAGAATAAATGGATGGAGATGATGACTATGAGGAATATCCTCTTGTATTTTCTATTCAATATATTGATAGCAATGTTCATATGAAGAAAATCCCTCCATATTTTCTTCCCAACTTCCATGGTATGAGGTGAGAGGACCAAGAATGCTAGGTCACTATAATACTAGTGTATCCCCTTATTGTTATTGTTAGTGTAGCCCCCTTATTTTTATTGTTTTTCCCATGTATTCCCCATATTGTTATTATTGTGCCGCATAGAAACCCACTATTGTTATTGTTGTTCCCTTATATTGTTATTGTTATGTCGACTAGGATTATATTGTGACCCCTTGGACTCCTATATATAGAAAGGAGGTTTTGTCATTTGTATCATCCAATAATTGCTCATTTATGTAATGTAAAGGATTTTTCCCCATCGAAGAGGCTGATTTCTAAGTCTTTGATCTATCTTTTCTTCTATTTTGTGAGCTGGTTTCATAACATTTTGTATCAAAGCTTTGGATTCTAGTGTTCTGCTGCTGCAAACATGTCATTTGGGAATTTTCACTATAAAGTTTTTTCTATGAAGCTTCAGAAGATCAAATTCTTACCACATAGAGCCAAAATATTTATGAACTTCGTGTAAAAATTTCAACCCTTGGTTCACAATATTTTTAGAGATATGATCCGTGGATGTTACGTTTTTGCAGGCTCCATAATTTCATCTCAAACAAGTGACCGAGGAAAAATCATCATAAATTTCTTTTCAGGCATCGGATTGAAATTCTATAAAAAGTTTCTGAAAGCGAATGGACTACAATTTCTTATGTATCGATTTCAGATCCGAAGGTCAAAATAGTGACACGCGGCATGCCATACAAGTTTGATCTACTGAACCAAACCATAATTAGGTAGTTGTGGGAGATCGGGCATAACTTTGTCTTTAAGAATCCAAATTAGGTATGACTTGTAGCATTGCAAAGAAGACTCATAGGGATACCATAGGACCAAATTTCAGACCTTGAAGATCTGAAATCATAGATATAAATCAGGTTCAATACCGACCTCCTAAAAAGCAAGAAAAAGGTGTGTGTTTTTTTTAACATTGCATAACTTTTGTTTGAAAATATAGTTTGAAGTGATTCCAAGGGCATATTGAAGCATATATATAAGTATTGGATTCTAAAATGCCTCCCAAAAATAATTCCACACCAATTAAGTCCTCAGACAACTCTACTATGACACATGAAGAGGAAGAAATGCAACATGATATATCAAAATTACGAGACCAAGTGCAACAAATTTCGCTCTCACAAATAGAAACCAAAGAAGAACTAAATGGTGACATGGATGGTTTAAAATGTGACATGAATGGTTAAAAATAAAACATGTATGGGTTGAAGAATGGCATGGAAGGTATATAAGCAGAACTAAATGGAAACATGGAAGATTTGAATAAATACATGGAAGGTTTGAAGGAAGGTTTGAGAAAGTTGCCACAAGAAAAGCTTCCTAATGGAGAAAAGGTAGAAGAGGAAACTCATGATGAGAAAAAAATAAACGTTAATCATGATTTCATAAAATCTAACATTGGATTGAAGACCCACCATATTCCAAAGATTGATATAAGGAAGTTTTATGACAAGGATCCCGTAACATGGATACTGCAGATGGAGCAATATTTTGATATCCATAATGTGAAAAACACATAAAAGTTACATATTGCAACTTTATATTTAGAACCCAATACATTTGTATGGTATCTGTGGATTTGATCTCATAAAAAAAATTTCACTTGGTCAATTTTTACGAAGGAAATTATAACACATTGTGACGATACAAAGAGCAACACCCTTTTTAGCCAATTGATAAAACTCAAACAAAAGGGTTCAATGGTGGAGCACATTGAGTACTTCCAAAAATTGAATATAAGGGTAACTCATGTTCTAGAGGAACATAAGATTGATGTATTCATAGGGACTTTAAACGATAACATCGAACACAAGGTTCACCTTTGGGAACCTAATTCATTGGATAAGGCATTAAAGTTGGCAAGAAAAATTGAAAGAAAAATTATGGCGACAAGGAAGCCTACCACTCATAACTATAAATATGGAAGTGTTGCTACTCCTAGACTTCCACAACCTACAAGGTTGAAACCACAACAATTGGGAAAAAAAGAGAGAAAAACGACTTTGCTACAGTTGTGATAGAAAATAAATTAAAGCTCATAAGTGTGTTGAGAAGAAATTATTTTACATATATTATGAAGAGGAGGAAGAAAATGAACAAGAAACTTCAAAGGAAGAGGATATACACCAGGAACCAACCTTGGAGAAATAATAAATGAATCTGACCATATCTTGTAATGCATTGGTAGGAATTATCACTCCTCAAACTCTCAATATAGAAGGACATATCAAGAAGAAAAATGTAATAGTGTTGATTGATTCAGGTAGTACCCATAATTTTATTCATTGTAAGGTATCCAAGGAATTGAATTGCATCCTATACCCAGCACTAGAGTGTCAAGTGATGGTTGAAAATGGAGGAACTATAAATTCCTCTGGAAAGTGCCATAATATCAAGCTAACTATGGGGGAATATGTATTTAATAGTCCAATTTTCTCCGTTACAATGGGCGGTGCTGATGTTGTACTAGGATTCCAATGGTTACAAAATTTGGGGACACTAGCTTTTAATTTTCAAGAAATTTTCTTGAAATTTTTTGGGAAGGAAAGGAAGTTGAATTACAGGGTATCGTAGGGAAGTCGAGAAATATAAATAGATCTAATTTCATGAAAAATCTTTTGAATAAATAAAAATGAGGCGTAATTGCACAATTATTCTCAATATAGGTTCAAACATCAAAATCATCTATTTCTCCAGATCTCCAAAAATTCTTGGGAAATAATTCCAAGGTGTTATTCCCAAAGGACTCCCACCTATTCGTGATCATGACCATGTTATTGATTTGATTCCAAGAAGTGTT
Organism: Pinus albicaulis; assembly: GCA_034641835.2. Lineage (NCBI taxonomy): Eukaryota > Viridiplantae > Streptophyta > Pinopsida > Pinales > Pinaceae > Pinus > Pinus albicaulis. The sequence continues at coordinate 791,221,068 of CM076575.1, read as the reverse complement.
CCTCCAAAAATCAAACCTTACAGACATCCTTATGCCCAAAGAGTGAGATTGAATGTATGGTTGCAGAAATGCTAGAGGCTTGTATAATTCAACCTAGTCAAAGTTCTTTGTCTGCTCCAGTAGTATTGGTGCACAAGAAGGATGGATCATGGTGTATGTTTCTGGATTATAGGGAGCTCAACAAGATCACTATTAAAGATAAATTTCCCATCCCCGTCATTGATTAATTATTGGATGAATTACATGGAGCAAATTATTTCACCAAACTTGATCTTAGTTCTGGATATCATCAAATTATAATGAACACTGAAGACATTTTGAAAACAGCATTTAGAACTCATGAGGGTCATTATGAATTTTTGGTCATGCCTTTTGGCCTTACTAATGTACCTTCCACCTTTCAGGCTTTGATGAAATCCATTTTCAAACCCTTCCTTAGAAAACGTGTGTTAGTATTTTCTGATGATATACTAATATACAACAAGTCTTGGAAGGATCATGTTCAACATGTTGACATGGTGCTCAAACTATTGGAGGAGAAATAATTATATGCAGAAACCTACAAACGTTTCTTTGGAGTACAGGAGGTGGAATATTTGAGTCATATTGTATCTCATGAGGGTGTTAAGGTAGACCCTAACAAAATTAAATCCATTAAGGAATGGAAAATCCTTACAACCATAAAGAATCTTCAAGGATTTCTGGGGTTAACAGGGTATTATCGCAAGTTTGTTAATAATTATTGGAGAATATCAATGCCTCTAACATCATTACTCAAGAAATATGCGTTTCCTTGGACTTCAGAAGCAACTAAGGCCTTTGAACGTCTTAAAGAGGCAATGTGCCAAGCACCAGTCTTAGCTATGCCAGACTTCACAAAAACCTTATTGTGGAATGTGATGCCTTGGGAAATGGAATTCATGTGGTTTTAATGCAATAAGGAAGACCCATTGCTTTTGAATGTCGTCCAATCAAAGGAAAGTATTTACTGAAACCTATTTATGAGAAGAAAATGTTGGAAATACTACATGCAGTAAAGCAATGGTGACCTTACCTAATGGGAAGACACTTCAAGGTAAAAAAATATCATGATAGTATTAAATAATTTTTGGAAAAAATATTATCTTCAGAAGAGTAGCAAAAATGGGTCACAAATATCTTGGTTTATGACTTTGAAATCATCTACAAAAAAGGGAAGAAAAATGTTGTTGCAGATGCACTCTCAAGAAAGGATGAGGAGGTGGAAGAATTGACTTGTGCCATTTCAATTATCCAAGATGAGTGGATAAACAAAGCAAGGGATGAATGGAAGAATGATGAAGAGGTGTGGGCACTCATTCAAAATTTGCAGCAAGATTCTAGTACATCTGAAACATTTAGCTGGAAAAATGATTCATTATGGTACAAATATCGCCTAGATCTTTGTAAGAATTCCCAACTCAAACAAAATATTCTTTTTGAATTGCACACCTCTCCCTTATCAGGGCACTCAGGCTTTTTAAAAACTTACCGCGGGGTCAAGAAGGATTTTTTTTTGGATGACTTTAAATCTGATATTCAAAATTTTGTGCAAAATGTATGGTTTTCCAACAAAATAAAGTTGATACAATTAAGACCCCTCGTCTATTACAACCTTTATCCATTCCAAGTCAATGTTGGGAAGAGGTTTCAATGGATTGTATCATAGGTTTACCCAAGTCCGAAGGAAAGACTTTCGTTATGATGGTATTTGATAGACTTACCAAGTATACACACTTTTGTGCATTATCTCATCCATTTAAAGCCAGTAAATTTGCTACTGCATTTATGGAAACAATTCAAAAGATACATGGAAACCCAAATATTATTGTAAGCGATAGAGATCCCATTTTTACAAGAAATGTTTGGGCAGAATTATTTTCTTGTTTGGGTACTTAATGATCTCATAGCTTATCATATAATCCTCAATCTAATGGGAAAAATGAGATAGTTAACAAATGTTTGTAAGGATAATTGTGTTGCTTTGTATCTGATAAACAAACATAATGGGTCAAGTGGTTACCTCTGGTTGAATGGTGGTATACCACTTCCTTCCATACTGCAGCAAAAATGACCCCATTTATGGCACTTTATGGATATCATACACCCTCCATCACATCAGCTTTAAGAGAAAATTCTAGGGTTAAAGCAGTGGAAGATCACATCGACCATCAACAACAAGTTCTCCAAATCTTAAAGGATAACCTCACCTTGGTGGAGAATCGAATGAAACAACAGGTAGATCAACATGGCAGTGAAAGAAGTTCTGATGTAGGAGAATTTGTATTTTTACGGCTACAACCATATAAAAAAATGTCCCTCAAGCAAGCTAACAAGGATAATAAATTATCACCAAAGTATTATGGTCCTTACAAGGTGTTGCAAAAGATTGGTCACTATGGCATACAAATTGGAGCTTCCTACATCTTCCCGGGTGCACCCAGTTTTCCATGTTTCATGCTTAAATAAGGTTATAGGTGAAAAGCTCCTAGTTCAAACAATATTGCCAGAACTTGACGAGGAAGGAAAAATCATATTGGAACATGAAGCAGTCATGGAAACAATAACTTGATAACTATGAAATTGATCAATTTCAGAATATCTCATCAAGTGGAAGAACTTAACCATCGAAGATTTGACATGGGAGGATGAGAATTTTATACGGAAGCATCTAGAACTACTCAAGCATTGAGGACAACACATTTTGAAGGAGAGGGGCATGCTAGGTCCCTATAATACTAGTGTATCCCCTTATTGTTATTATTAGTGTGGCCTCCTTATTGTTATTGTTGTGCCCATGTAGTCCCCATATTGTTATTGTTGTGCCCATGTAGTCCCCATATTGTTATTATTGTGCCCCATAGAAGCCCACTATTGTTATTTTTGTTCCCTTACATTGTTATTGTTATGTTGGTTAGGATTATATTGTGACCCCTTGGACTCCTACATAGAGAAAGGATGTTTTTTCATTTATATCATCCAAGAATTATTCATTTATGTAATGTAAAGGAGGTTCCCCCCTCGAAGAGGTTGATTTCCAAGTCGTTGATCTATCTTTTCTTCTGTTTTGTGAGCTGGTTTCATAACACAAAAACCCTTATCTTTGAATTTGAAATCCTTTGTAGATATTGTTGTTACTTATTAAACACTCAAAAATTGAGATTGTTTCTAGAAATATTGAAGGACAGAGCTCTTAAACGGTTCATGGATTTTGGGACTAAATCAATAATAGCATGGAATGATATATAAAGGATATGACTAGAAAAATATAAATATTGTGATCTTAAAGAGGATTTTTTTACCTAAAAAAAAAGATGAGAGCCTTGAGGATCTAATAGAGAGATTTCTGTATGATGTTAAGAGGGAAAAAATACATTATTTAGGATTTTACACACTAAAAACCCTCTTACTTAGAATAAATAGGGATGAATGGATGTATCTCCTTGATCTCATGAGTAGAGGTGATGCATACCAATTATCATTTGAAGAAATTTGTGAAATGTGAAAGTGCATATCAAGAGGATGGGAAAGAGTAAGTAAATCAACATCGAGATCGGTAAGTCAAGTTGAAATTGGAAATTTGTTTGATAAATTTAAAACTAAATTTTTTATTAATTTAAGTGAATAAGTAGATATGCTAAGAATGCAAAATGAGCAAAAAGAGGATGCTGAAATTTGTGTTAACTGTGTGGAATAACATGCTTCTAAATATTTCCCATCATTACCAGGGTTGAAGGAAGCTTACCAGGAGGAAAATGGAGTGAATCAAACACAAGATTGGTTTTTTTATGTAGCTCAAAGAAGACCATGGAAACCTTTTCAACGTAGTATAATGCAAGAACCTAATTCAAAATTTCAAGGCTATGCACAACCATCTCAGAGTAATTGGAGCACACCCTTTCCTTGGAAACCTTGGCCATATCAACCCCAAAACCAATTTTAACAACAAGGCTAGAAAGGAAATTATGGGATAAATCCACAATATCTTCAATTTTTCCCTCAATATACTCCATACCCAACTACATGCTATCCATATCATCAACCTCCACCACAACCACAGCCTCAACCAAATCCCTCTCAAATATTCGCTCCCACTCATCTACCTGTACAACCATTTCTGAACCTAGATAATAAAGTAACTCAACCCACTTAAAATACTGAGGTACAATAAATCCAAACAACTTTTGATATACATGGTATTCATCTTATCTCATTAAGAGTATTTAAAAAAAAAATATTTCCTTGACAACATTGAAGAGCAACATCTAGAAGAATACAATCCATAAGAGACTAAATAATCATGTACCACATTTGATGGAGAGCAGTCATTGGAGCCTAATATTGAATAATTTTCCTTATGTGTTCAAAATAATAATTAGCAAAAAGTAGAATATTTTACTTTCATGGAAGAATAATACGATCTAGATGAGCAAGTGAACCAATTTCATCACAACTATATTGAAATATGGTTGCATACAACATCAAGTTGCAACAACACGCTCTTTTTCAACAATTCCTGATCTCATCTCAATCAAATTATTTTATATCTCACATGTTGGTATATCTCAAAATGCATATTTCAAACCTACATATGAGTGTATTTTTCTTCCTAATATGTACATGGCTCCATTGGAAGTATTCCTATACTTCAAAAGAAAAAAGGAGAGAAAAATAAACGTCTCTGGTGAAAACCTTCTTTGAGGTGCCTTAGATCAACTCACTAGTTGAAAACCTTCGTGAGGTGATTAGTGAGTTAGAAAAAATAAAAAATAATAAGAGCCTAACAGAAAACCTCTTTTGAGGCGCCCAGGCAGGCCTACTAGTTGAAAAACTCACTGAGGCAACTAGTAGGCCTAAAGAAGATATTTTTTGTTCTAGTTGCATCTATGTGTTTGCATGCAAGTACTCTCCCACCTTCCCAAGGAAAAGAAACAAGTCAACGCCATAAAAGGAAAAAATAAAAAAACAAATGAGTAGTGATGCAAGCATAAAGTAAAAAACAATCAACCTTGGGCTTCTTACCTCCTGTGAAAATTTTTTTAGAAGGACCAAGAAAAGGTTAGCTCACCTCTTTCCATCCTCCTTAAATGATTCCATACCTTTTCCCCCTCCATTTCATTAATTTCTAGCTCATCCAAAGCATAGTCCTGAAATGCTACATGATTGTCCTATAATGCTGCAGGATACAAAAAGTTTTGTTAAAAAGACACAAAAGGGCTATTTTTTTAATTTCTGAAGGGGAGGAAGGTGTCTTTGAACTGAAAAAAACATTCCCACCTATCCCAAGTGCCAAACTCTACTCTCGCCATCCTAAACCATCATTTCAAGCTCATTGTAGTCTCATTTATAAGCTTGTTTTAGAAAAAAAGTACAACAATTTTTTCTTGCCAATTTGACTTAGGGAAGGCATCATTTTCCTTTTAAATTAGTATTATATACATCCCCTAAGTCAAAATTGGAATTTGAGCAATTTCATTTATGGCCTAAAATTTCCCCATACATTTCTTGCATGTTTGCAAAAAAAAAAATCAGATTTGGTTTTATTCATCATTTTATTAAAATAAAGGCATCTTGAAACCCCTAATTACCTTCCCCATCAATCCAATCAAGCACATTTTGATTTCCACCACTTTCAAAATTTGGCATTTTTCCATGCACTAGTTCTGCCTCCTCGTCACAGTTAGCAATTAATCCCTCCACTTCCTACTTTTTTCCATGGATACTTATACCATAACCTTACCCGGTCTCCATTAAGTTCTCGAAACAACAAGAGCTCCAATAAATGGTGATTTTATGGTGTCTTTGTCGCTACTACAAGAAACTTTTCTTCCTGTAATAGCCTTCAAAATCACAACAAAGCCACCACTACTTAGCAAGAAGTGAAGAGAAGAGGCTAGGAGGGCCTTGACATCATCAATTGCATTTGAAGAAGACTCCAACAACATGAAAAGGGAAGGTTGGGTAGTCATGCAAGAAGGACAAGAAGACCCAGCCTTGGAGCCAAGCAGCTAGCCTTGAAGAAGCAAACCCTTGACAACAGTCATCAATGAAGAATTAAGCCTCCATGTAGCACCTTCAACATGGTATTTGGCTCCAATAACACCTACAAAACAAATATTAAATCCAAAGAATTAACACCATCAATAATCTCCATAGGTAGGCAAGTTATTTAATCAAATCCTTTCGGCTTCATGAGTGTTATGTAATTTTTGTTTTGTGTGTCTAAGTATCGAGGGTTAGTAAAAGAAACCATCCACAAGCTAAATTATTGTCCAAACAAAATCTTTACCTAGCCTCACTTTCATTTCTAATTAGCCTCGTTTTCATCTAACCTCATTTTCATCACCACCAACATCGTTTTCATCACTAGTAGCCTCATTTCTATCACCCTAATACATTTCCAACCTTCCTCCATTATTCTAAATCCTTTCCCATTAATTTTTCTCAATGTTCTATAGCTTCTATAAGAAAGTTTTGTGTTGTTAAAGGATTGCAAAAATACACAACATAAATTGTTTTGACCATATCTCAAAACATTCACATCCATTGGTCGAGTTGTTTTATGGGGAGATGCATAAGGATGATGGTAACATACTTTAAAAAATTCATAAAATCCCAATGCATATTTTTCAAGAAATTGGTTGCCATTGCCTATAGACATTTTTCATTTTTCTCGAGATTCATGCATCCATTGGCCATGAGTTTTTATGGGAAGATGCATAAGGATGATGGTAACACATTCAAAAAAATTTAGATGAATGCAATCTATTGGTTGAGAGATATGGGTTAAAAAATTATGTTATAGAATTGAGATAGTCTGCTACATGATTGAGATAGATTGCTACAAGATATATATTGCGTGCTACATAATCACTCTCAAGTGCTACAAGATTGTCCTGAGGGGTGTATAAGAGCCTGATATTGAGTAATTTCATCCAAAAACCCTACCAAATCTTTGAAATGGAAAGAATTTGAAGTATGAATATTTCTTGTAAATTGTGCATGATAGAAATAAAATGGACTTGTTTTTTAGTCGAGCATGAAATTTTTCCTTCCCCTATTAAGATCTTATGATTTATAAATGAGGTGAACAGAGTTAGAACCTAGATTGTTTATCAAATCATTTGTAAGGATTTAGTGGTTAGTATGCAGATTTATGAGCAAGAATTCATACATTGTTCCTTCTGGTTTTAGTAATAATTTTTTGATAAATTTTAGCATGTGTTAATGAGATTCTTTTTAGTTTATTTCACTTGTATTGAAGCCTACAAACATCCAACTTAATGAAAATTTACCCGATAGCATTTTCATTTGATCAACATAAGCATTCATGTTGCCTAGATCAGCTTACTAATTCATTGTTCTACAAATCTGGTTTATTTTCAAGAGACCATTAGCTTGGATTTTTCCCTTGTGAAATAAAGTCTAATGACTATATCTAAGCTTGGAAAGGACCTATACACTCTTCCCCAATGTTCCACCATCTTTCCCCACCTTCAAATCGCTTCTAGAGTCTTTAGAATGCTTGAGGATGCAATCCTGTAACATCTTATAACAATCATGTAGCATCTTGTAGTACCTCACATAATTCACTAGAACTTGAACATATTTTCTCCTTAAGACTAATTTTTACTTCTTTCTCATCCATAATTTCTTTTAGGCCCTGGAAATAAGATTGAGGGAGATCAAATACCTTTTAAAATTCTTTTTTTCATCTCTGCAATTTATTTCAATTAGGGTTGTTTTGAGCATGAATTAAATACCATGGGAGTAACTTACATTGATAATCCTTGAAACATTTTGTGGATTATGTAACTATAATAGGATTTAGATTCAGTCCATTACCCTCTTGAGCTTGCAAATTGTCTTTGGACAGATCAGTTTGATTCAGTGTTTCAGACCAACAAGAGAAGGATACATTACATGTTGCAATTATAGTGCCGACATCTCTTAATTTTGTACAAGATCTCGATTGATAATTAAATTTGGTGGCCATGGGAGTTGCAAAATTATTGTTGCAATACTAGGGATCATAAAAAATAATGAGTACTAAGACTAGGAGTTAGGTGGAACTAAACCTAGTCATAAGATCTAATAACCAACGTTTGCATTAGAAAAAATAAACATTGGAGAAGAGCACATTTGTTAAAAATAAACATTGCATCATTCTCTACTATTATGATGTATATGAAAAGATATAAATACTTGGTAATATCACATAATACAATTTTATAATATGATCATCGTCGACTTTAGATTCACTCAACATATACTTAAAAATTGTTTAGTGCTTCCAAACGTTGCAATTTGATTGACCCCATCAATATTTTATTATTATATGGTTACTATAGGAATTTTATGAGTCCATGATGATATACCTTATTGTTTTTAGTGTCATTCTTATTAAAAAAACTCATTATTCTTTGAATTTATTTATGTGCATATCCATACAAGATAAAGGTAATTGTACATTTTTTTTGTTTTCTAGTAAGAACTATCTCTATAAAAAGCACCATAATTTTATCATTTTGAATCTATCATGACTATCAAACATTAATTAACCTTTTTGAATTATATATCATTTGGATACATATTAGATGTAAACCTTAAAATATTCTCCACACAATATCCTCATGAAAAATGCTTAAGTTATCATCCATTATCCCAGATATGTTACTAGAAATTATCAATAATATCAACAATTCTATAGCATATATTTTTCTATACCCTACATATATTTTCAATGCAAACAAAAAATACTTGAATCCCTCAAATTTTAAAACCCTTATCTAGGTAGAAATGTTAATCTAGTTCACTTCTAGTCTCTTCTACATAATTTTTTTTTCTTCTTCCTATTTTGGAGTGGTGGGATATGGAACCTAAATGGAATGCTTTGTTTTATGATTATTCATAATTTTATTCAAGTGAAATGTGGATTTTTTTAATGAAATTCTCTAATTTCAGAACCGTTTTTCCAATCATAAAGATTTTGTGAACCATTTTATTGACTTATGTTTACTATTTTTAGTAGATACTTGTGACCCATATTATGAAAAACATTTTCAATTTTATTATTATTTGTATAATACATTATTAAAACTACTACAAAAATAAGGTTGAAACTATTTCATATGGTAAAATAGTTAAAACTATATAAAATATAGATCTAAATATTTGAGTAAAAAATACATAGCGAAGCTAAACTTGAAAAATGGGTTTATGCTACAATTTCATTTGTTTATGATTAAGGAAGTTAAAGGAGACTAGACTACTTGCATTGAGGATTGGCGTTAATTTCCTAAAGGCTAGAAATGAAACAACATTTAAAATTCATTTCTACAAATTTAACTATAAAAAAAATTACAAAGTATAATTGTTAATTTAATATAAGAAAACTCACCAAAGAGGAGATGATTAATCTTGTAAATGATGCCTTCCTCATCAACCAATGCCTCTCCTTTATTACTTCCTAAAAATTTTACAATAAAGTAATTAGAAAACATCTTATGCATATAATGAATTCCATACTTAATTGAAATAATTTCATCAACTATTGAATGCACTAAGAAAATTGAGGGAGATGAAAGAGATTGGCTTTCCTAGCTATGAGGCAAAGTTATGAGTGCAACCTCCTACTTCTTGTAAATAACGATATAAATAAGAAAGGATGATGAAGTACATGTATATTCCACAAAAGTAGATGCATTTCCAGTGGAGGAAACAATGGTATTTGAATTGTTGAATAAGGAAACAACAATAGGACAACAAAAACTGGAAATTCATGAAAGAACACTAGAGTATGAAACAAAACATCTTGGTGAAGTAGTACTAAATGGGGCAATAAATGGATTATCAAACTATTATGGGGATTAGAAATGATAAAATCCTATAATTTGTAGCAAACAAGAAGCTTGTGATTAGTTGGATCTAGAACAAATTCAAACAACCTCTCACAATACATTATCATGACTTTATTTCACAAATTCAATAGTAATGTTCAACATTAAGGGCTCCAATGAAAATGTTATTTAGGAGAATCAGAAAATTTTATAATGACATAAAAAATAATAATTTCTCTTCTTCAAGTAGTGTGACCATGTCCTTGGAAAATCATCCTAAAAGCTCAATAACTTCGATGAGTTAATAATTTCAATTGTATGGCAAATTAAGCTCTCATAAAAATGTTGACTATATGGGAAGAAAATAGTCAAAAAAACATTAGAAAAGTTACAATAAAAAATTGCATTTAATAAACTGCTAAAGACATTCAATGCATATCCAAAAAGGGATAATGACAATTTACACTTAATAAACCTCTTAAGGGGAAATTTTATTCAATATTTCATTTCCCATTTGTGTTTCTTTTATGCAATGGGTATCTTTACATAGAATAAGTGATAATAATAATATGTCAAAACAAGACATTCAGTTTAGCCATCTCCATAACTATATCTAATAATCCCTTCCTATACCTCTTCACTGATTCCATGAAATCAACAATAATAACTTCTCTCACTATTCTCATATTTGATTGATACATACATATTATGTGTGGTTTACATTGTTATAATAAATAATATAATTTATACATCATTTGTCACAATTAATATTTAATCATTTATCTCATAATTAGTTAGATTGTAAAATCATAGCACAATCATCAAACATTAATTTGATTTGAAACAAAATTAGAATGAAAATGCATTCATAATCAACTCAAACAACTAGAATGATGATATCCAATATTGGCCAATTTCAAATTATATGTATAACTTGAGTGGGCCTAATGGTTAAGTACATGTGCTTCCTTGTAAGAGGTCATAGGTTCAAATTGAGAGGGGTAGAGTATGTACACCTCCATAGACTTTAGCAGTCAAATTGTTGCATGGAGGGAGGTCCCTTGTTCCACAAACAAGAGGGTTTCATACACCATCAAAAGTAGAAATGCCTTGAGAAAAAAATAATTTCCATTTACATGTACATTGGAACATGAGCTATTGTCCCTAAAACAAGAGTGTCTCATACATCATCAAAAGAGGAAATGCTTTGATAAAAAAATGATTTACAAGTACACCAATACATGAGGCACAAGGTTTGTCATTGTTAACCAACATTTTCCATGCTTGAGAATATAGACTACTAAAAAATGCCTTCTTATATTGACATTGTAAGAATATTAATATATAATTATGAAATTTTAAAATGAGTAAAATCATGTAATTATTTTGCTAATTTAAACATAGTAGTTCTTAGGTGAAGTGTATGGAAAATTAAAACTAGTATATATATATATATAATTCCAAAAGTTTAAAACATATAAATCACTAGTGATATCAACATTCATTTACCACATGAGAGACGGAATGGATTGCGCTAGGGTTTCTCTCAGCCTTACTGTTGCTACCACTGCTGACACAAAGATTACAGCTCTAGCTCCATCTTTAGCTACTCTTTGCTCCATTGTCAATGCCGAGGATCAGCTCGTGGCTGCAACAGCTGCAGATCCCTGTCGAGAGGATGCCCCGTCCTAGTCGAATGCTCCTCAACGTGTTGTGGCTGTAGCCATTGATGAGGGAGCCCTCTTCTCTGCCGCCACTGAAATGGAAGCACATACCGCTATAGACAGCCATGCTGCCATGAAGTTAGTAGCAGAGGATTCCCCACTTGACATCAAGGATGGGATCCTGGTCTGGTTTTGTAAAGCAGTCCTCCACAACGCTGCTGGAGCCACCCTCTATGCCTCGTTGCAGTTATGCCTTTCGGATCTGCTCATTGGATGTGCAAGGGAGTCTCAACTGGTAGGAAAAAACCAGTCACATGGTGGTTACTCTCATCCTTTAACCTCCCTCAGGCTCAAGATAGGCCTGGAGAAGCTGGAATGCCAACGATCTTGCTCGTCCCTGTCTCAGATCATCACTGGCAGGCAGAATTCTTTCCTCACTAGGAAAATAGATCTGGAAAATCAGGCAAGAACCATCAATCTGGCTTCCACTTTAAATTATGGCGGCCATGGTTTCTTAGATCTACCCTCTCTTGCCTTTCAAATCCAGATCTCTCTTCTCTCGAGCAGATCCATGTTGCTTTGGGTCCACTCAACGGATAGAGTTCATAAGCTCTTGGACACCCTTGAGCTCAGGTTGGGGATTCCCACAGCTCTTCAGAGACTTCTTTACAAAAGTAAACAAATTGATGCCTCTTTTCCCCTTTCATTATACAACATTAAAAGAGATGCTACTTTAGTTTTATCCCTTCGTTTAAGAGGAGGGGCCACACGAAATTTCTCTTCTGCTCCAGCTTTCTCCTACAAGGATGCTGTCCATGCACAGCCCAAGAAAGTTGCCCAACACCCTAAGGCCCCCAAGCCTTTTTTGGTTGATAAATTAGTGAATGTCCCCTCCATTGAGATCTCCCATCCAGATATGGCAGATCAGCTTCACAAATTTGCAGAAACCGCTATCATTTGCATATTCAATGGAATTTGGCCTCATACAAAGGAACTCTATGAGTGGATCTATGCCAACTGGACCCACAACTGCAAGATCAGCTTCTGCTCAAAGGGTTTCTTCATAGTACTATTTGATCACATCAAGGATTATCAATAGGCCTTAACAAAAGGCCCGTGGTTTTGGGGAATAGCGGGGCTATTCATCACCCCCTGGTTCCCATATTTCGACCTAGCAATAGTAGTCATCACCAAGACTCTTGTCTGGGTTAGGCTTCCCCATTTACCTGCCCATTTTTGGCACCTTTTAGTTTACCGAGGAATAGGAAACACCCTGGGTTGCTATCTGACTACAAATCACTTTCAGGAGTACCAAGGCCTATAAACATATGGCAGAATATGTGTGGAAATATACATAATTAAAGGTCTACCTGACCAAATTAATCTCAAGATAGGTGACTTCATATGGATGCAGATCCTAGATTATGAGAATACTGCCTTCCGTTGCCGCCATTGTCACCAAATAGGGCACCTTCAGAATTCCTGCCCCACATTCCTTGCCAAAAAAAGGAAAACAATTTAAAATCCAAATCCAAAAGATGGACACCTTGTAGTCTACCTCCCATGGATGACTCTGAGTCCTCGAGTTCATAGGATGAGGAGAATGATGCAGAAATGGAACATGGGCAACAGACAAATTATTTGTCCTCTGTCATATCTGAGGATCCTCCAGACACGACGATCTCTCAGAAACGTACTCATGAGTCCTCCTCCTCCAATACAGATAAAGAGACTCCTCCCACAGTCAACACCAATCTACAAGTGGTTCTTTCCCATCCACACCAAGCTGTATGGGTAAAAGTTATCAAAAAGAAAAGGAAAAAACCTCGCATGGAGGCTTCTGCCCATTCTGGGTATAACCCAACTTATTTCTTCTAGTTCTCTAAGTCACGTTTCATAGCTCTTTTGCTTGTTTATCTTACTCTCTTCGGGACTGAGGTTGATAGTTCATCAATTCTAGTTATACAGTTTCTTGCCTCTCTTTTTTGTAATCTCACCTTGTACTATATTTTCACTTAATAGAATTAGTCTTATTCAGAGAAATTTTTTTTTTAAAAATCATTTACCATGATGGAGATGACTATTGGTACCTAAACTTTAGCAATGTAACTTCAAGACACTAAACTTATCTTCAAGAAACACAAATGATAGATGAAATATAGTTCAAGAAAGTATAATTCAACTTCCCAAAAATGATTTTTTTTGCAAACAACAAGAAACCATCTTTGACTTCATACAAATTTACTAAAAGCCATAAAATCCCAATTCAAAAGCAAATCTATATGACCCAAGTTCAATGTATTCCAAATATTTCACCAAAATTTTAAGATTTCAATAATATTCATAGAAAATTCTCACCCCAATTTCCCTTAGGAGGAATTCCTACATTATCAATGATTGTTAATTTTCTTTGAAGGTATATGAAAATGGTAAAATGCAAGGAATGTTGGTCTTATTAAAGGAAAGAATAAACACAACTTTATGCATCACCATGTTAAATAAAAAAAACATACTCATTTTATTTTATATATTTAATTAATTTATATACAAATATACTATATAATTTAATTTTAAACAAAATGTGATACATTATTTAATAAAATTTTATTTTTATTATTATTATTTTAAATGAAATAAAATATATTTTTTAAAATTTTTATTATTTGTTTTAAAATTAAATATAATATAAAAATCTCTCGATCGAGGTGTGACCTAGAGACGTGCCTCACTCATGATAATTTATGACGGTAGGTGCAAAGGACAACCCCACTGGCCTCCACAAGTGTGGCAAGGCTGGCACGTCAATCACATGGATTAAGGTGGAGGGTGGCAAAAAGTTTAAACATATGAGACACTCATTGTTATGCATGCATCCCAGTGGAGGAGATACTTTGGTTCAATCTCGAGCGAAGGCGGTGAATGACAGGAAAGGAAAGGGTTTGGCACAGGGGTGCCTCCATCAAGTTGTAGTGTTGGTTTTCTTGTATGTAACCCACTTCTTCCCCTTTGTCTTCATGCAATAGGTCCTTAGGGTCTTGTTTATGGAGTGGTCTAACCTCAAAACACGAGTTATGGTTACAGGTAGTTTGTGTCTATCTCAGACTATTCACGCATTTGTCATAAGTGTTGGTTGGTTTTGGTATTTGTCTATCCTAGACCCGAATTTCATGGTGCTTTCAATTTTATTTAGGGTTTGGTTGTCTCAACGGGGTTTAATTTCTGGTTATTTTTATAATGTATGGGTCTGATAAACCATTGTTCTTTGGGTCCTGTATGTGTCATGGTTTGAATTAGGCTAGTATTAGACTAGCTGTAAAGTGTCGGGGTTGTTAGATTGTGCGAAACTTGGATGGAGTCGAGAAGGAGACAACCCTCTAGACCCTCCCCCTGTGCATAAAATTGTTTCATCAGAGCTTACCCCTATAGGTGGGTTGCGCATTGGTAAACCTTGTTGTGTTCTCACTCTTGTGTCTAGGAAGGTGCCACTCCACTGTCCAAGGGATAAGTGGAGGAAAATCATGTTTTTTGTGGGGAATTCGAGTATTATTTTACATGGAGAAAGGAATGTCAGTTCTTTCTGTATTTAATTTTTATGTTTCCATGTTGGTCTCTGGACAGGTGGGAAACCAAGTAACGTGACACTAGAGCTAGGTCACGGTGGGCTTGGTCTTCTTGCTCGCACCCTTTTTGTTGGCATATCTACCGACTGAGGAATTTTGATGATGACCTATGCTAGAACTCAGTCTTGTAGCCCTACCCCGAGAGGACAGGGCAAGAAGAGTATAGGTTGATAGGATGAGGGCTAGTTCAGTTCGTCTAGCAGCAACCCCAGAGGCTGGAAACCCACTGGGAATTAAGGAGGTTGCAGAATCTTACCAAGAAATAAAAAAGGAATAAATTCGATAATTGATAGAGGAGTGGTAGGCGAGTCTTAATCACCATTCAGATTCAATGGATATGGAGGTCAAGGACTAGTGGGACTTGGTGCCTGACCTTGGGCAAACCTGCGGTCGGCTGACGCAATTCAAACACACCCGCTTCCTTTACTGGTCCATGAAAGGAATCCTGGGCAAGGCCCTAGAATATGTTGTTGTGAGTATGGCTACTCATGTACATGAATTCTTGAATTAAAAAAAGGAATTCGAGAAACTTCAATTTCAACTATAGAAGATCAAGATGGGTAGCTTCGCTGCATTGAAAATCATTTTCCATGTATTCTTTTTCCAACCTAACTCCTCAGGGACACTGCTCAAGATCCGACACGAGTGGAATCTGGCTCAGCTCAGGAAGCTGAGTAGTCATGTTGCTGTTTCTTTTTACAATTTTTGCTGATGTTTATGAATATGCAGATATCATTTACTTTTAACTGTGTAGATAGTCATGTATGTAGGCAAATAGATGATAGGATTTGTATAGACATACAAGAATATTTTGCGTGGCTGGAAAGACTCAAATTGTTTTTTTTTTTTTATGGCTTACAAAACTATTAGGTGGCCAACTTGGTTTCCCACAGGGAAAGTTGCGGCCACCCAACGATCTTACTATCTAGCTGCAATTTTCTATTTAAAGTAATAAAAAAAGAGGATCTATCAAACTTTAAAAAATATATAATATCAAAAAAATTATCTAAATTACAAAATTTAATATACTAAACAATCTAAATACATTATTTAGGATTTGACACACTAAAATCCCTCTTACTAAGAACAATTAGGGATGCATGGATTGATCTCCTTGATCTCATGAGTAGAGGTGATGTATACCAATTATCATTTGAAGAAATTTGTGAAATATGAAAGTGCATATCAAGAGGATGGGAAAGAGTAAGTAAATCAACATCGAGATCAGTAAGTCAAGTTGAACTTGAAAATTTGTTTGATAACTTTAAAACTGAAATTTTTAGTAATTTAAGTGAATAAGTAGATATGCTAAGAATGCAAAATGAGCAAAAAGAGGATTTTGAAATTTGTGTTATATGTGTAGAATAAAATGTTTCTAAATATTTCCCATCATTACCAGGGTTGAAGGAATCTTACGAGGAGGACAATGGAGTGAATCAAACACAAGATCAACTTTTTTATGTAGCTCAAAGAAGACCATGGCAACCTTTTCAACGCAGTATAATTCAAGAACCTAATTCAAAATTTCAAGGATATGAAAAATCATCTCAGAGTGATTGGAACACACCCTTTCCTTGGAAACCTTGGCCATCTCAACCCCACAACAAATTTTAACAACAAGGTTGGAAAGGAACTTATGGGATAAATCCATAATATCTTTAAATTTTTTCCTCAATGTTCTCCATACCCAACTACATTGTATCCATATCATCAACCTCCACCACAAACAAAACCTCAGCCAAATCCCTCTCAAATATCCACTCCCACTCATCTACCTGTACAACCGTTTCCGAACCTAAATAATAAAGTAACTTAGCCCACTTACAATACTGAGGTACAATAAATCCAAACTAATTTTGATCTATATGGTATTCATCTTAGCTCAGTAAGAGTATTTCAAAAAACATATTTCCTTGACATCATTGAAGAGAAACATCTAGAAGAATACAATCCATAGGAGACTAAATAATAATGTACCACATTTGATGGAGAGCAGTCACTGGAGCCTAAGATTCAATAATTTTCCTTATGTGTTCAAAAGAATAATCAACAAAAAGTAGAAGATTTGAATTTCATGGAAGAATAATATGATCTAGATGAGCAAGAGAACCGATGGCATCACAACTATATTGAAATATGGTTGCATACAATCATCAAGGGTTAACAACACCCTCTTCTTCAACAATTCCTGATATCATCTCAATCAAATAATTTGATATCTTACATTTTGGTTTATCTCAAAACACATCTTTCAAACCTAAATATGAGTGTATTTTTCTTCCTAATATGTACATGGCTCCATTGGAAGTATTGCTATACTTTAAAAAAAAAGGAGAGAAAAATAAACATCTCTCGTGAAAACCTCCTTTAAGGTGCCTTAGATCGAATAACTAGTTGAAAACCTTCGTGAGGTGATTAGTGAGTTAGAAAAAAGAAAAAAGAATAAGAGCCTAACGGAAAACCTCTTTTGAGGCGCCCAAGCAAACCTACTAGTTTAAAACCTCACTGAGGCAACTAGTAGGCCTAAATAAGATATATTTTGTTTCAGTTACATCTATGTGTTTCCATGAAAGTAATCTCCCACCTTCCCAAGGAAAAGAAACAAGTCAACGCCATAAAAGGAAAAAATAAAAAAAACAAATGAGTAGTGATGCAAGCATAAAGTAAAAAAACAATCAACCTTGGGCTTCTTACCTCCTGTGAAAATTGTTTTAGAAGGAACAGGACAATATTAGTTCACCTCTTTCCATCCTACTAATATGACTCCATACATTTTCCCCTTCCATTTCATTAATTTCTAGCTCATTCGAAGCATAGTCCTGAAATGCTACAAGATTGTCTTATAATGCTACAGGATACAAACAGTCTTGTTAAAAAGACACAACAGGGATAAATTTTTTTATTTCTGAAGGGAAGGAAGGTGTCTTTTAACTAAAAAAAATTATTCCCACCTATCCCAAGTGCCAAAACTCTACTCTCACCATCCTACACCATCATTTCAAGCTCATTGTAATCTCATTTATAATATTGTTTTAGAAAAAAGGTACAACATTTTCTTGGCAATTTGACTTAGGGAAGGCATCATTTGCCTTCTAATTAGTATTATATCCATCCCCCAAGTCAAAATTGGAATCTGAGAAATTTCATTTATGGCCTAAAATTTCCCCATACATTTCTTGCATGTTTGCAAAAAAAAAAATCAGATTTGGTTTTCTTCATCATTTTATTAAAATAAAGGCATCTTGAAACCCCTAATTACCCTCCCCATCAATCCAATCAAGCACATTTTGATTTCCACCACTTCTAAAATTTGGCATTTTTTCATGCACTTGTTCTGCCTCCTTGTCACACTCAACATTTGATCCCTCCACTTCCTACTTTTAGCCATGGACACTTATATCATAACCCTACCTGATCTCCATTAAGTTCCCACAACAACAAAAGCTCCAAGAAATGGTGATTTACAGTGTCTTTGTGAGTACTACAGGAAACTTTGTTTCCTGTAGTAGCTTTCAAAATCCCAACAAAACCACCACTACTTAGCAAGAAGTGAAGAGAAGAGCCTAGGAGGGCCTTGACATCATCAATTTCATTTGAAGAAGATTCCAACAACTGAAAAGGGAAGGTTGGGTAGTCATTCAAGAAGGACAAGAAGACCCAGCCATGGAGCCAAGCAGCTAGCCATGAAGAAGCAAACCCCTGGCAATAGTCATAAATGAAGAATTAAGCCTCCATGTAGCACCTTCAACATGGTCTTTGGCTCCAATAACACCTAAAAAACAAGTCTTCAATCCAAATCATTAACAACATCAAGAAGCTCCACAGATAGGCAAGCTATTTAATCAAATCCTTTTGGCTTCATGAATGTTATGTAATTGTTGTTTTGTGTGTCTAAGTATCGAGGGTTAGTAAAAGCAACCATCCACAAGCTAAATTATTGTCCAAACACAATCTTTACCTAGCCTCATTCTCATTTCTGATTAGCCTCATTTTCAGTTAACCTCATTGTCATCACCACCAACATCGTTTTCATCACCAATAGAATCATTTCCATCACCCTCATACATTTCCAACCTTCCTCCATTATTCTAAATCCTTTCCCATTAATTTTTCTCAATGTTCTATAGCTTCTATAGGAAATTGTTTGTGTTGTTACAGGATTGAAAAAATACACGGCATAAATTGTTTTGACCATATCTCAAAAAAATTTCATCCATTGGTCAAGTTGTTTAATGGGGAGATGCATAAGGATGATGGTAACATGCTTAAAAAAAATCATAAATTTCCAATGCATATTTTTCAATAAATTGGTTTCCATTGCCTATAGACATTTTTCATTTTTCTCGAGATTTGTGCATCCATTGGCCATGAGTTTTTGTGGGAAGATGCATAAGGATGATGGTAACACATTCAAAAAATTTCAGATGAATGCAATCTATTGGTTGATAGATATGGGTTAAAAAAGTATGTTATATAATTGAGACAATATCCTACATGATTGAGATAGATTGCTACAAGGTATAGACTGTGTGCTACATAATCACTCTCAAGTTCTATAAGATTGTCCCGAGGGGTGCATAAGAGCCTGATATTGAGTAATTTCATCCAAAAACCCTACCAAATCTTTGAAATGGAAATAAATTAAAGTATGAATATTTCTTGTAAATTGAGCATGATAGAAAGAAAATGGACTTGTTTTTTAGTCAAGCATGCAATTTTTCCTTCCCCTATTAAGAGCTTATGATTTATAAATGAGGTGAATAGAGTTAGAACCTAGATTTTTTATCAAAATTTTTTGTAAGGATTTAGTGCTTAGTATGCAGAGTTATGAGCAAGAATTCTTACATTGTTCCTTCTGGTTTTAGTAATAATTTTTTGCTAAATTTTAGCACGTGTTAATTAGCTTCTTTTGAATTTATTTCACTTGTATTGAAGCCTAAAAACATCCAAATTAATTACAAAATTTACCCCATATCATTTTCATTTGATCAACATACACATTCATGTTTCTTAGATCAGCTTACTAGTTCATTGTTCTACAAATCGGGTTTATTTGCAAGAGACCATTAGTTTGGCTTTTTCCCTTGTGCAATAAAGTATAATGACTAGATATAAGCTTGGAAAGACCTATACACTCTTCCCCAAAGTTCCACCATCTTTCCCCACCTTCAAATCGCTTCTAAAGTCTTTAGAATGTTTGAGGATGCAATCCTGTGACATCGTATAACAATCTTGTAGCATCTTGTAGCACCTCACATAATTCACTAGAACTTGACCAAATTTTCTCCTTAAGCATAATTTTTACTTCTTTCCCATCTACAATGTCTTTTATGCCTTGGAAATAAGATTGAGGGAGATCAAAGACCTTTTAAAATTCTTTTTTTCATCACTGCA
The DNA here is from genome assembly GCA_034641835.2 of Pinus albicaulis. Taxonomy (NCBI): domain Eukaryota; kingdom Viridiplantae; phylum Streptophyta; class Pinopsida; order Pinales; family Pinaceae; genus Pinus; species Pinus albicaulis. Next base: position 791,200,533 of record CM076575.1, on the reverse strand, counting down.
ATTTACTTTTTCAATTAGGGTTAGTTGTTTTGAGCGTGAATTCAATAGCATGGGAGTAACTGACATTGATAATCCTTGGAACATTTTTTGGATTGTGTAACCAGAATAGGATTTAGATTCAGTCCATTACCCTCTTGAGCTTGAAAATGGTCTTTGGACATCTCAGTTTGATTCAGTGCTTCAGACCAACAAGAGAATGATACATTGCATGTTGCACATATAGTGCTAACATCTCTTAATTTTATACAAGCTCTTGATTGATAATTAAGTTGGTGGCCTTGGGAGTTACAAAATTATTGTTGCAATAGGCTCATAAAAAGTAATGAGTACTAAAAGTAGGAGTTAGGTGGAACTAAACCTAGTCATAAGATATAATAACCAACGTTTGCATTAGAAAAATTAAACATTGGAGAAGAGTACATTTGGTCAAAATAAACATTGCATCATTCTCTACTATTATGATGTATATGAAAAGATATAAATACATGGTAATATCACTTAATAAAATGGTATAAGATGATCATCGTCGACTTTACATTCACTCAACATATACTTAAAAATTGTTTAGTGTTTCCAAACGTTACAATTTGATTGACCCAATCAATATTTGATTATTATAGGAAGTTTATGAATCCATATCCATGCAAGATAAAGGTAATTGTACATTTTTTTGTTTTCTAGTAAGAACTATCTCTATAAAAAGCACCATAATTTTATCATTTTGAATCTATCATGACTATCAGACATTAATTAACCCTTTTGAAATATATATCATTTGGATACATCTTATATGTAAACCTTCAAATATTCTCCACACATTATCCTCATGAAAAATGCTTAAGCTATCATCCATTATCCCAAATATGTTACTTGAAATTATTAATAATCTCGACAATTCTATAGCATATATTTTTCTATACCCTACATATATTTTTAATGCAAACAAAAAATACTTGAATCCCTCAAATTTTAAAATCCTTATCTAGGTATAAATGTTAATCTAGTTCACTTCTAGTCTCTTCTACATAATTTTTCTTTTCTTCTTCCTATTTTGGAGTGGTGGGATATGGAACCTAAATGGAATGCTTTGTTTTATTATTATTCATAGTTTTATTCAAGTGAAATGTGGATTTTTTTAATGAAATTCTCTCATTTCAGAACCCTCTTTTCCATTCATAAATATTTTGTGAACCATTTTATTGACTTATGTTTACTATTTTTAGTAGATACTTGTGACCCATATTATGAAAAAAAAATTGAATTTTATTATTATTTGTATAATACATTATGAAAACTACTAAAAAAATAAGGTTGAAACTATTTCATATGGTAAAATATTTAAAACTATATAAAATATAGATTTAAATATTTGAGTAAAAAATACCCATCGAAGCTAAACTTGAAAAATGGGTTGATGCTACAATTTCCTTTTGTTTATGATTAAGGAAGCTAAAGGAGACTATACTACTTGCATTGAGGATTGGTGTTAATTTCCTAAAGGCTAGAAATGAAACAACATTTAAAATTCATTTCCACAAATTTAACTATAAACAAAATTGCAAAGTATAATTGTTAATTTAATATAATAAAAACTCACCAAAGAGGAGACTATTAATCTTGTAATTGATGCCTTCCTCATCAACTGATGCCTCTCCTTGATGCTTTCCTAAAACATTTACAGTAAAGTAATTAGAAAAAATCTTATGCATATAATGAATTCCATACTTAATTGAAACAATTTCATCAAATATTGATTGCACTAAGAAAATCAAGGGAGATGCAAGAGATTGGCTTTCCTAGAAATGAGGCAAAGTTATGAGTGCAACCTCCTACTTCTTGGAAATAACGATATAAGTAAGAAAGGATGATGAAGTACATGTATATGCCACTAAAGTAGATGCATTTCTAGTGGAGGAAACAATGGTATTTGAATTTTTGAATAAGGAAACAATAGTAGGACAAAAAAACTAGAAATTCGTGAAAGAACACTAGAGTATGAAACAAAAAAACTTGGTGAAGTAGTACTAAATGGGGCAATAAATGGATTATTGAACTATTATGGGTATTAGAAATGATAAAATCTTATAATTTGCAGTAAACAAGAAACTTGAGATTATTTGGATCTAGAACAAATTCAAACAACCTCTCACAACACATTATCATGAATTTATTTCACAACTTCAATAGTAATGTTCAACATTAAGGGCTCTAATGAAAATAATATTTAGGAGAATCAGAAAATTTTCTAATGACATTAAAAAAAAAAATTCTCTTCTTCAAGTAGTGTCACCTTGTCCTTGGAAAATCATCCTAAAAGCTCAATAACTTCAATGAGTTAATAATTTCGTGTGGTAAATTAAACTCTCATAAAAATGTTGACTATAATATATGGGAAGAAAATAGTCAAACAAGCATTAGAAAAGGTACAATTAGAATTTGCACCCTAAAAACACTCAACGCATATCCAAAAAGGGATAATGATAATTTACACTCAATAAACCCTTTAAGGGGAAATTTTATTCAATATTTCATTTCCCATGTGTGTTTCTTTTGTGCAATAGGTCTCTTTACATAGAATACGTGACAATAATAATATGTCAGAACAAGACATTCAGTTCAGCCATTGCCATAACTATATCTAATAATCCCTTCCTATACCTCTTCACTGATTCCATGAAATCAACAATAATAAATTCTCTCACGATTCTCATATTTGATTCATACATACAGATTATGTGTGGTTTACATTATTATAATAAATAATATAATTTGTACATTATTTTTCGCAATTAATATTTAATCATTCATCTTATAATTAATTAGATTTTAAAAGCATAGCACAATCATCAAACATTAATTTGATTTGAAACAAAATTAGAATGAAAATTCATTCATGATCAACTCAAACAACTAGAATGATGATATCCAATATTGGCCAATTTACAAGTATATGTATAACTTGAGTGGGCCTAATGGTTAAGAACATGTGCTTCATTGCAAGAGGTCATAGGCTCAAATTGAGAGGGGTAGATTATGTACACCTCCATAGACTTTAGCAGTCAAATTGTTGCATGGAGGTAGGTCCCTTGTTCCACAAACAAGAGAGTTTCATACTCCATCAAAAGTATAAATGCCTTGAGAAAAAAATAATTTCCATTTACATGTACATTGGAACATGAGGTATTGTCCCTGAAACAAGAGTGTCTCATACATCATCAAAAGCGGAAATGCTTTGAGAAAAAAATTGATTTACATTTACAAATGCACCAATACATGAGGCATAAGGCTTGTCATTGTTAACCAACATTTTCCATGCTTGAGAAGATAGACTACTAAAAAAGGCCTTCCTATATTGGCATTGTAGGAATATTAATATATAATTATGAAATTTTAAAATGAGTAAAATCATGTAATTATTTGTTAATTTAAACATAGTAGTTCTTAAGTGAAGTGTATAAAAAATTAAAACTAGGCACCAATAGACATCTCCATTGTGGTAAATGGATGTTGGATATCATTTACATTTTTTAAACTTCTAGAATTATATATATATATATATATATATATATATATATATATATATATATATATATATATATATATATATATATATATAATTCTAGAAGTTTAAAAAATGTAAATGATATCCAACATCCATTTACCACAATGGAGATGTCTATTGGTGCCTAAATTTCAACAATGTAAGTGCAAGACACTAAACTTATCTTAAAGAAATACAAATGATGGATGAAATATAGTTTAAGAAAGTATAATTCAACTTCCAAAAATGATTTTTTTTTTGCAAACAACAAAAAACCATCTTTGACTTTCTAAACTTTGACTTCATCCAAATTTACTAAAAGCCATAAAATCCCAATTCAAAACCAAATATATGTGCCCAAGTTCAATGTATTCCAAATATTTCACCAAAATTTTAAGATTTCAATAATATTCATAGAAAATTCTCACCCCAATTTCCCTTAGGAGGAATCCCTACATTATCAATGATTATTAATTTTCTTTTAAGGTATATGAAAATGGGAAAATGCAAGGAATAATTGTCTTGTTAAAGGAAAGAATAAACACAACTTTATGCATCAACATATTAAATAAAAAAACATACTCATTTTGTTTTATATATTTAATTAATTAATATACAAATATATTATATAATTTAATTTTAAACAAAATGTGATATATTATTTAATAAAATTTTATTATTATTATTATTATTTTCAATAACATAAAATATAATTTTTAAAATTTTTTATTATTTATTTTAAAATTAAATATAATATCAAAATCTCTCGATCGAGGTGTGACCTAGAGACACGCCTCACTCATGATAATTTATGATAGTAGGTGCAAAGGACATCCCCACTAGCCCCCACAAGTGCGGCAAGGCTGACAGGTTAATCACATGCATTAAGGTGGAGGGTGGCGATAGGTTTAAACATATGAGACACTCGTTGTTATGCATGCATCCCAGCAGAGGAGATACTTTGGTTCAAGCTCGAGCGAAGGTGGTGAATGACAAGAAAGGAAAGGGTCTGGCACAGGGGTGCCTCCATCAAGTTGTATTGTTGTTTTTCTTGTATGTAACCCACTTCTTCCCTCTGTCTTCCTGCAATAGGTCCTTAGGGTCTCGTTTATGGAGTGGTCTGACCTCAAGCCGCGGTTTATGGTTACAGGTAGGCTGTGTCTAGCTTAGACTATTCACGTATTTGTCATAATTACTGGTTGGTTTTGGTATTTGTTTGTCCTAACCTCAAATTTCATGGTGGTTTAAAATTTATTTGGGGTTTGGCTATCTTAAAGGGGTTTAATTTCTAGTTGTTTTTAGAATGTCCGGGTCCGAGAAACCACTGTTCTTTGCGTCCTATATGTGTCATGGGTTGAATTGGACAGGTACTGGACTCGCTGTAAAGTGTCGAGACCGTTATATTGTTGGAACCTTAGATGGAGTTGAGAAATAGACAACCCTTTGGACCCTCCCCCTGTGTATAAAATTGTGTTGTCGGAGCTTACCCCTATAGGTGGGTTAAACATCAGTAAACCCTATTGTGTTCTCACTCTCGTGTCTAGGAAGGTGCCACTGCACTGTCCAAGGGATAAGTGGAGGAAAATTTTGTTTTTTGTGGGGAATTCGGGTATTATTTTACGTGGAGAAAGGAAGGTCGGTTCTTTATATATTTAAGTTTTATGTTTGCATGTTGGTCTCTCGATAGGTGGGCAGCCAAGTAATGTGACCCTAAAGCTAGGCTATTGTGGGCTTGGTCTTTTTGCTTGCACCATGTTTGTTGGCATATCTCCCGACCGAGGAATTGTGATGATGACCCGTGCTGGCACTCAGTCTCGTAGCCTTAACCCAAGGGAACAGGGCAAGAAGAGTAGAGGTCGAAAGGATGAGGTCCAATTCATTTTTCCTAACGGCAAGCCGAGAGGTCGGAAATCCATTGGACATATCATTAAGGAGGTTGCGAAAGCTTATGAGCAAAGCACGAAGGAAGAAATTCGACAATTGATAGAGGAGTGGGAGGCGAGTCTTAATCTCCATGCAGAGTCAATGGATATGGAGGACGAGGGCTGGCGGGACTTAGTGCCTGACCCTGGGCGAAATCGCAGTCGCCTGACGCAATTCAAACACACCCACTGCCCTTACTAGTCCATGAAAGGAATCATTGGCAAGGCCCCGAATCATGTTGTTGTGAGTATGGTTGTTGATGTACATGAATTCCCAAATTATAAAAAGGAATTAGAGACTCTTCAATTTCAACTACAAAAACAAGATTGGCGGCTTCACCGCATTGAAAATCATTTACCATGTATTCGTTCTCGAACATAACTCCTCGGGGACACTGTTGAAGACCCAACACCAATGGAATATGGCTCAACTCAGGAAGTTGAGTAGTCATGTTGTTGTTTATTTTTACAATTTTTTCTCATGTTTTAGAATATGCAAATAGCATTTACTTTTAATTGTGTAGACAAGCATGAATGTAGGCAAGTAGATGAGAGGATTTGTATAGACATACAGGCATATTTTGCGTGGCTAGAAAGACTCAAATTGTTTTTTTTTAGATGGCTTACAAAACTGTTAGGTGGCCAACTTGATTTCCCACAGAGCAAGTTGCTGCCACCCAACGATCTTACTATCTAGCTGAAATTTTTTATTTCAAGTAATAGAAAATAGAGAATCTACCAAACTTAAAAGAAATATAATATCAAAAAAATTATCTAAATAACAAAATATAATATACTAAACCATCTACAATATTACATTTGCAAATAAATGAATGAAATTATATATATATATATATATATATATATATATATATATATATATATATATATATATATATATATATATATATATATATATATATATATATTCTCAAATGCAAACTTTTAGTTTTGTAAAAATTTTAAGAATATTTTTTGCAAACAAGCCTTTAGACTCCTTGTTAGTGACACTGCTAAGCAACCTTTTAAAAATTTCCATGAAAGTACACCCATTTAGGATGACACATTTTATTTTTGTTTTAATTTTATTTTTAGGGGAGAATTATCGGTAAGGCAGATAATTTCCATTTAGATTTTTTTTTTTTTAGTTTCAGGTAAATACACCAATTTAGAATAATATATTTAGTTATTGTTTCACTTTTATTTTTTAAAGGGGATAATCTTTTATTTTTAAGGATAATATCCTTCTATACGTAAGAATAAGGGGGATAATATCCATCTAGAATTTTTTTTTTTTTAATTTCAGGTAAATACACCAATTTAGAATAATATATCTAGTTATTGTTTTACTTTTATTTGTTAAAGAGGATAATCTTTTATTTTTAAGGATAATCTCCTTCTATATGTAAGAAAAAAATTGAATTGCATTGAAAGCCTTAAAATATAAATAAATTAAGTGCTTTTATTTAAAGTTAAATTTATTAGATTTGAATTTGGTTATACAATTATTCTATCTAATTATTCAAGATAAACTTTGTGTATCTGGCTAGCCCTCAATATAGAATCATATAAGAAAGCAATATAGTTACTCTATTCCAGAGTGTAAACATGTCAACTTATGAGACTTGAACCTAGGTGGGGAGGAGGATAACAACTATTCTGCCCAACCACCCAAATTGCTCAATCACCCAAGTTAAACTCAATTGACAAATTTTTGGGCATAGGGCACTACTAGGGGATGAAAGAGAGGTTTTTGGTACTAGGTTAGCCCTCAATATAAACTCACATAAGAGAGCAATATAGTTACTCTATTTTAGAGCATAAACATGTCAATTTACAAGACTCAAATCTTGGTGGAGAGGATAACAACTGATTTTCCTAATCACCCACATTGAATTCACTTAATAATATATTAAGTTCTATAAAAAATTATTATAATATATATATATATATATATATATATATATATATATATATATATATATATATAATAATTAAAAAATGGAGGGAATAGTATTATGAAATATATGTTGTTGAAATTAATTTTACTTGATATTCTTTTTAGGTAATTAAAAAAAGTGTACAATTTCATAATAATTTGAGAAGATATAAGGTTTTATGCAAGTAAACATAAAATTTGAATTTGTGAATTGTAATACAGTTATGGGAGCTTTATTTGCATGAAATTTTTAATATATTTGTCTAAATTTTTAATAAGATGACATATTTTATTTTTTTAAATGAGTTTTAGTTTCGATTTTGGAGAGTTAGTACTTGTTTCATACTTGGGATCTTGATCCAATTATGGATGATTTGTAGACTTTAGTATGTTAAGTTATCCCTCTTTTAATCTCAACCTCTCTCAAAATTGAATTGGAGTTATTTGAATAAGAACAAGGTTCACTTCATGTTCCATGTGGTATTTTATTTTATGTTCTTTCTGGTATTGGTGCTTAAATTGTCTAACCTATAATGCCCTATCATTACTTTTAAGCCTCTAATTTATCATTACTTTCGGTAGTGTTCTCTATGAATATTCTAATCTAAATAAATTGTTATATTGGGTTTTGAGAGACCTATTATTCTCAAAATATGTTTTGAAAGACTGTTGTTAGACCTCACAATAAGTTTTGAAAGACCAATAATTACACCTAGGGCCTTGTAGTGTAAGCACTTTTGAATTTCTCATTTTGCAATGAAAATTGGTTTGTTGTAGTTTAAAGATGGATTACAATGAATCTTATCAGAGAAAGTGTGCATTGTGGAGTCATGTGAATGCTATTTGAGTAAATCAAATTTTGATTCTCATAACAACAATGAAAATCCATAAATAATATGGTAACTAATTTGATGAAGGGTGAGCAATTTAGAGCTTCTAATCAAGTGCAACCTATGAACTCCAAGTATTTGCGAGCAAGGCAAGAATGTATTAAATGCATTATCTTTAAGAGAACATGGAACTAGTAAACTAAGATTTGTATTTAGCTAAGGAAGAATTGGAAGAAGCTAGTCACTATCTTTTTCTAAGTTATATATATTGCAAAATGGTGTTATCTAACTTTGATATGTTTTGTTTTGGAGTTTTTAGGAAAAAACTAGTGAAATGATTTTTGGCTAAATCTTGATCTTTGGTTGTTTAAAATGTATTTTGGACTATAAATATGATTTAGCAACCTGAAAAACTATTGCGGCAGTTGGATTACCAAGAATTCACAACTCAAATTTGTGATTCCAACAAAATATTTTCGACTTCTCTGAAAATTTGACCAAAAATCTTTCCAAACCTATAATAGATAAACAACAACATTACAAAATACTTAGGATTTTAAGTCTATTTTGTAAAATGTATGTTGTCAAGCACTTTTGAAATGTTTTGTACTTAAATTTAACTTTTTTATTTTTACTTTTGATTTAATAATAATAATAATATAATTTTAAGGTGGGGCCAAGCAAGATATCATGTTTGCTGGACAAAGAACTTGCCTCCACTAAGCAATTTGGCTACTATAATCTCAAGAGTTATATATACTCTATCCCTTTTGATTTAATCTAGTAATCTTTTGGAAAGAAATACATGTTCTTAACCATTAAACTCGCTCAAGCTATAAAACTATATAAATATTTTGATATAAACTATGATGTACTCTTATTATAAGTTTTGCCATACTTTTTATTTCAAATAAAATATCTTATTTATAATTTAAAAATTAAAATGGAAATAGATTAAATCTTATTACATTAATTTAAAATAATTAACTTTAAAAAAACTCTTTAAAATTATATTTTTATTTATAAAGTGCTAAATTTTTAGTTTAAATAAATTAATATTATTCATATTAAATTAATTTATTTTAAATAATATAATTATATAACTAATTGATTAATAATATGAAATTATTTAATAATATAAATCAAGTATATTTAATAAAATAACAAAATATATAAATCTATTAAAACAAAATTTTAATTATCAGATATACAAAATTTAAAAGCTAAGTATTAAATTAAATACAAATTTAAAAATACCTGTTTCGTCGCTTTGCTTAATGGGACGCACAAATATATTTCTCAGATTTTTACGGTCTTGCCATCATCGATTTCTGTGACAAAACATTGGTTAAAAACTAGTTAGAAAAAACAAGTTAACGATATCATTTCATCATGACTTTTAAAGTGTAAATAAATAAAATAAATTTAAAAAGTAATTGAAAATAATTAATAAAAATATTATTTATATAATTTTATTAATAATTATATATAAAAAATTAACAAAAAAATATTGCAGAAATTTAACTCATAAAAAAATATTTTTAGTTACCTTTCGTTTGTTGGTAAATATTCTTTGAAAATTGTTTCCAACTTTCTTTTCAGGTTATCATTTTCCCATATAATGCTTTTCCACCAATTGACTGGATACCCTAATATTGAGGATAAATTTAGCAGCTTTTCCATTCCATTCGGAAATCTTTTGAAAGATGAACAATTCCTTATTTTCAAGACACGAAGCTCAGGTAGTGTCCTCCCATCCCACACTCCACTATTTGATGGTCCAGCTAGACTCTCTAACATCTTCAGATCTTTGAGAACCAACTTCTGTAACCTTAAATATCCACTGGTAACCTTGCCAAGGCTCCCTATCCCCAACTCTCTCAAATTCTTGCACTGTTCCAACTTTAAAAGCTTCAAATTTGGCATCCACTCCAATTGAGAGAGCTCTGTCATGTTGTTGCAGCCGTACAATCGTACCATTTCAAGATGTTGAAACTTGCAATTAGGCAGACTTAACCCTTTGTAATTCCATAGTTGAAAACTCTGTAGCATCTTCATGTTCTGCATGTCTTGTGGAAGATTCTCCATGATTTCATCTGAATTATTAGGTTGGTAGGACAACTCTAAGTGCCTCATCTCCGACCAGGTTCCCATTATGCCATCTTTAAATGCTGACTTTGTTCTATCCTTGGACGGTTCTACGCTTACATTCAACTCCGTCAGGTTTGTGAGACCCTTCAAACTCCAAATACTTGCAGGTGCTTCCTTTTCCACACTTAAAAATGTCTCGAACACGAGGCTGCTCAATGAAGTAAGTTTAGAGATCTCACGTGGAATCATCTGTAACGACTCACATCTGTCTGAATAAAGACCCCTGAGAGTTTTAAGTTCTCCAATCTTTGATGGTAATGATTCTAGTGATTTACAGGCTGTAAGATGCAAAAATTGAAGTCTGGAGAGATGGCATATCTCTTCCGGCAAATCTTTTATGGGAAGCCCTATTAATGAGAGATACTCAAGCATTCTTAGCTGCCCAATTGACGGTGGGACTGAAGTTAATTTGGTGCAGCCTGTCAGATCGAGAACCCTGAGAGAGGTTACGCTCAGTAGAAATCCTGACGGAAGCTCTTTCAAATGTGGATTGTTGTATAAGGTGAGACTCGCAAGCTTTGGGCATGTTATAAACTCAGTGGCCGGTAGATCTTCCAAAAGATTATTGGCTAATGATATCCTGCAGCAATTCTCATCGTGAACCTCAGGGAAGTTTCTTTGATTTTGATTTGCCATGAATAAACAGTTCTCCTCTTTCTGCCCAATGTACACCGCCATATCATGAATACACTCGTCAACTCTTGTTGTATTCCAGTTCAAGAGTGTCGTGCTCTGTTTCACTCTTTGGAACAAGCAGCGGTCTACCATGAGTTTAAAGTACTTGTGCCCAATGGCCGTGTCCATTAAATAGCTTCCTTGTTTACTCTTGACTAAGCCTTCTCCAATCCACATTTGGAGTAAAATGGGCACAGGAATTTCTACATCTTGCCGGAACATAGCAGAATACAGAAAACACCTCTTCAGGTGTGAATTGGGCAGAGAATCATAAGCATACCGGAGTAATGCATAGAGCTCTGCATCAAGGCGAGGATGAGTCGCTGGAAAAGATGGATCGACCTTTTTAATGGAAGATAAACAATCATCCCATTCATCTACACTGGTTTTACCAACCATTGCTGCGGCGACTACATTTAGGGCCACAGGCAGGCCTTTGCAGTGGTTGGCAATTTGCTTGGCACGGTCTTCTATATCCATAGAAACTTGCTGGTCTTTGAAAGCAACTCTGCGAAACAGGTTCCAGCGCTCGTCTTTAGAGAGGAGTTGTATTTCAGTGGAATATTGTTGTGCGCTCATTTCTGGAATGAGATCCTTCCTGCGAGTAGAGAATACGACTTTACTGTGTTTATCATCCCCAAAAGCCACACCGAGTTCTTGCAAATCGAGCCGACTCCACAAGTCATCCAATAGCAGAAGAAAGTTCTTCTCCTCCAGATATGCAGACAGCTTCATCTTTCTCTCATCAAAACTACTTGGGAGGCTTAAATCTATTTCATCAGCAATACTCTCCTGTAGTTCTAAAATTTCATAATTTTGGGAAACTATGATCAAAATTACATGCTGGAAAACATGACCGACCTGTTTATATTTATTGCAGAGCAGTTGGAGGAGGTGCGTTTTCCCAGCGCGATGTACGCCATATACGCCAATTACGTGAACATGATGGTCACCTTCGTTAAGCCACTTCTCTACTTGATCTTGAGCCTCCATAAGCCCCGAACCGCCAAACTCAGAGGAGGTTGAGGTTGATGCTTCTTGAGGGAATATTTCCTTCTTTTCATATAACGGTTTTGATAAATAAAACTCCGGGGAAGTCACCCAAATTGACAACTCATTTTGGATGCTTTCATAGATGTTGTCGAAAGACGCTCTCCATTCCCTTATTTCTTTGGAGAGATTCCTGGGTTCGCACACGACACACTCACGTCCAAAGATTTGGCGTCGTGCGGAGCGATCGAGCAGGCGATCTGCCTCTGTAACAGAATTTTGCAGCAGCTGTAACCAATTCTTCAGGATGTAGAGGAGCTCTCTCTTTTGGCGTTGGAAGAGGGTGGTAATATCGGGTTCATCGCTGAAGAGGGTGGTAATATCCTGTAGAAGCCTCTCCATACGCCTCAAGTTATCAGATTGCAGAATCTGACGGTCATCCTCCTTGTTAATAAGACCCTCCAGCAGTTTGATGACGGGGCCGACCATATGCCTGTTGATGGTGTTGCCTGAAAGAGTAATGTGCTCAAACCAGTCGCTTTCAAAGCGTTCAAAGAGATGATTAAAAAATGCTTTCCATGGTCTTATTTTTTCGGAGAGTCTCCCTGGATTGCACACCACAGAGTCGAGACACCTTCGGCGTTGTTGAGACTCAGTGAGCAGGCCTTTTGCCTCTGTAAGCGAATTCTGCAGCAATTGCAACCAAATCTTCACAATCTCCGGAAGCTCTTTCTGTTGAAATCGGAAGAAGATGGCAATATCTTGAACAAGGCTCTCCATAGCTCTCAAGTCAGCTTGGAGAATCTGACACTTATCCTCCTTTTGAATAACGTCCTTCAACAACTGCATGACTGGGTTGATTATGGCGTCGAGTGCAGATACTGTGGTCACGGTTGCCATGGCGCAGAGAAAAGGAATGCCGAACTGCGAAAATGATATGTAAAGCTGCAAGGGAGGTCGAACGAGGGAAACTGGGGTAAACTAGGTAAAGAGCAGTCCTCCAATTAGAAGCATTAATATATAATCAATGGGAAAATAAATTTTTGAGGGAGAGTCCGCATAACGTGGCGATGAAGCGACTTGAGAGCGAAGAAAAGTTTCTGCGGATGTTATTGGGAAAAGCCATTGCTGTTATTGGGAAAAGTTTGGGAAAAATATTTGTGCGCCTGTTCTTGGGATAAAACTTAAAGTTATTTATTTTCACTCAAATGTGATTTTAAGCTTCCACACGCCCATCCCATTGGAGGGTATTGGAGGGTTAAATCAGAGGCGTTAAAGTGAGAGGTAAATTGGAATAGCAAAACACACAAAACAAGATAGGAATTCGCATGAGAGAAAGCATCGAGATGCCTTTAGCTTTAGCCTTGGGTTGGTCTCCAGATGAATGCAGGAATTCGCATGAGATGCCTTTAGCTTTAGCTTTGGGTTGGTCTCCAGATGAATGCAGGAATTCGCATGAGATGAGTAAAAGCAATTCCATAATTGCGTCACCTGTCATTTGCTTTAATTTGTCTGAAAAAAGTAAAAGCAACGATTTATGCCTCCAGTCGTAGTATCCCAGAAGAAGAGTAGAAAAGTAGGAAGAAGATGCGGAAAATATGAGAACGGAGGGGGCAAAGTATCGGAATTGAGGAAAAGAATAACGAGGAAGGGGATAGAGTATAGTAATATGAAAAAGCAAAAAACATATAATAGAGTGAGATAAACATGTCCCCAAAAAAAAGTATTGGAATAATTTAGAAAGAACAAGCGGATTGAAGATAAGAATCCAATGATCGTGATATATAATTAATTTCAAAGCAGAGGCCATACAAATATTAAAAAAAAAACAGTTATATGTGATTGGTAAATGACAAAACAATAAAATATTTATAAAAGATTAATCAAATTAAATTATTTATAAAAGATTAATAAAATTGTAGACTTATTCAATGAAGTAAATTGAAAACCATATTATATAATTATATTAAAATATAAAAAAAAATTGTAATTAATTACATCATAAGAAAAGGAGGAAACAATAAAAACATATTTACAAAATAATGAGTAAATGATAGAAATTGAAAATAACATTAAAATTAAAAAAATACAAATATATAAAATAAATAGAATAGAAAATGTATATATATATAATAATATAATAATAATAAATAATCACGAATATATTTATTAAAGGAAGAGTATTTTGTTAGATGAAATGGAGCTCGGAGATCGGTTGATAGGACAGCTCTTTCTAGCAACCCCCGCAACTTTCTGGATAGGAGGTGGACCTGGCTCAACTTGGAGGGCGATGGTAACAGAACCTGGCAACGACATCCCAACTCGACTTCGGTGGACCCCGCGCCCCTGCCTCCGCCACCTCGCCCTCTCCAGTGGGCCTTGCGCCCCTGCCTCCGCCACCTCGCTCCCTCCGCGCCACTCCTCTCCCCTCCACTTCGGGAGCCACCACTCCCACACGCTCCAGTCTGCCACCCCACGACTAGGAGCCACCTACTACAATCAATGCTGGAGTTCTCTCGCTCATCTTGAGTTTTTTTGCGTGCAAATGTTTTCAGCTTGAGTTCTTCCTGTATCAAGCGCTCAGATCAGTCCTGTATCAAGCTACGCAGCAAAGTCAGACTCCATCTTCATCACCTCACTTTCAGGTCTGGTAAAAATCACGACAGTCACTCATTCCTTGTTATTATTCCCTATTAATCAACAAAGTTGATTACTTAGTTACACAGTCATTTCATCTCCACTAACACTGCATCATTTTTACATTACTTCTTTGACTAGATTTTTTCTTCTCTTGAATCCTTCAAAAATTTGGTATCTTTGATGCTTTCACCTCTCTAATTTCCATGTCATTCATTAAAATCAAGAATTCTAACAAAACAACTTTACTATCATATAGAGGCTTTCACCCATACTAAGCAACAAAACATGCATAAGCAATATACAAAGGAAAGACACTTACACTTCATTATTTCCACGATAAACAGCATGTACATTACCAGCGGGATCTCATTTGTGTATTTGAATTTGACAACAACCTTATCATTAGCACATCCATAAACTTAGTTACATAGTTTATATTTGTTCTCATACGTAGGAGGGCAAATAGTCGAGGGTTTATGTTAAGAGATTTGAGCATAAAATAAAATTATTGTTTTATTTTCGAGGGCAACATTGCATGGGTTGGGGAAATTCCCATTGAGCTTGCCAATTGTACTTCTTTGTATGACTCCAGCTCCATAACAACTTGCTGCATGGTGTAATCCCTCTAGGCCTTGGTTGATTGGAGTCTAAAAAAGCTCCATTTGTTCAATAATAGTTTGGTGGGATCGATTCCCCAAGATACTGGTAACCTAAGTCTTCTTGAGGAGCTTGGTTTATACAATAATAATCTAAGTGGCAGAATACTTGCTTCGATTACAAACCTGCAACATTTTCATTTCCTGAGTCTTGTAGAAAACTACCTAGTCAGAGAAGTTCCAGCTGAGATTGGGATGAAGAGCAGATTGAGAGTGTTGGATTTGACAATGAATCATTTGAATGGTACAATACCCCTACATCTCTGTGTAGGAGGAAAGCTGATGGTGTTACACCTTGGGGGCCACCTTTTCAAAGGAACCTGTCCAGGTGAGGTTGGGCATTGTCCTTCCTTACGCAGAATAGTTATCAATAATAATAATTTGAGTGGAACAGTACCAAACAATCTAACTGTGAACACAGGGATTTTGTATTTGGACATGAAAATGAATAGCTTGGAAGGATCCATACCACCCAATCTTGGTATTTGGAGAAATATTACATTCTTAGATATGTCATACAACTAGTTCTTAGGAGCCATACCAGCTGAGTTTGGAAAACACTTGGAGTAGTGTAGAAGTACATACCCATTATAGTTTATTTAATTGCCCAAAACATTTGCAACATCTTAAAAAATAGATAAATAGTTTGTAACTTATGATACAAATCATGTAGGCGCTGGAAAATGTTTTTTCAGCGCTTCCTGTAGGCACTGGAAAATGATTTTCTAGTGCCTACGGGATTTTCTTGCTTTTCTTGTCATCCCCTTTTTTTCCAATTAAAACCTCGTGGGGAAACTCAACTTAAGGATGTGGCACAAGCTTACAATATATTAGATTGTATAATTGGGAAGTTGGTATACCAAAATAGAATGCTTATATTTCGAGAATTAAGGATTTATTAATGTAATAAGATACCACTAGGAAGGGTTAAACATCAAATGAAAACTTGCTTTGCTCCTACATCATTTTTTTTGAAGAATTGAAAACATGAATTGCAACCTACTTATCACATTAGGTGAGAGTTCTCAACTCATGTGATGGGGTTTATATATCGCAGACCACTTAATTATCTTATGAAGGGATGGTTGGTTGCAACCATTATCCTTGACCAATGAACCTTGATGCCTATGATACACATTGATTTCACATCTAATGGATAATTTGTCAAATATGAAGGTGATTATGCTTTTGAATCACCCTTGTATTATTTAAGTTAAGGAATCATTTTTAACACTGTAATCCAACCAACCCCATGAGCAACGAAGACATATGTGAGGGGTGTTTCACTCAAGATTGTTTCCAGCTAGAAACATATATAGTTTGGACAAACATTGGGTGGATCTAAAGGCTCTATCCGGTGATATGCAACACATAATTCATGGAACCAACAATATTAATCCTTTTATGTAGATTTTCTACCACCCTATTTCAATGTGTACTCTTCTCTTGTATCTCCCAAAAGATCACTTTTTAGTGATATGCAGTTATTTATGATACACGGAGTGGTTGTATGAAGCTTCAGGTATATTTCATCCACACAACTCTTATTCACCCTTTACTTGCCTATTTTGGAGGGATCAACTATAAATTAGGATTTTATTCCATTTCCTATAATAATCACGTTAATATAAGAAAGACCTGTATGTATGTTTTCTATATAACTACAATAGAATATCTCTACAGCTTGTAACTATATTCCATTTGGTTTATGAAGGATGATGTCAAATATTTTCCAGTCATGTGGTCGAGTCAGGCATTGTTGATGACATACATCAAACTCTTAGGTGTTCTAACCAAATATTATAGTGTCAGAACTATTACAAACTATATTAGGGTTTCCAACAGAATGTAGTTTCATCAATGGTCTCTTAATTATGGCTCTGAAGTATACATCCAACAAATACCCATAATTCTAGGTGCATAACAGCTATAGACGAGCTTCTGCTTTTTCTTACAGGCCATGGAAACTTTCAAAATCATCAATTTTGCATCCTCTCAACTCAATTGTATGATTCAATAATAAGGTTATATGATTCAATTGTATGATTCAACTTTTATGTAGATTTTCTGCCATCCCGTTTCAATGTGTACTCTTCTATTGTATTTCGTAAAAGATCACTTTTTTAGTGATATGCAGTTTTTTATGATACACGAAGTGGTTGTATGAAGCTTCAGGTATATTTCATCCACACAACTTTTATTCACCATTTACTTGCCTATTTTGGAGGGAACGATGAACTGAAACAAGAAATAATTGAAGTCAGTGAACTCATGCATGAATTTCTGTGAAGTCATGCACGATGAGAAATTGGATAAGTGTTAAATCCTAACTGACCTACTGTTAATGTCATAATGCAAAGCTTGTTGGCTAGATGAGTGATATTTTGGGTTAAGTGTGGGTTGGAGGATTTTATTGAAGATCTGTTGAGATGGTGGTTTGTTATGTTGAATTCGAATGAGGTTTATCCATTAAGCATTCAACATTCATGAAAATTCATTGAAAAGTCAATGGAACCAATCAAGTTTCTAGCATAAAATGTAATTTTTGGCTTGTTATTTTTGTGAGGATGATCTGGTCAAAAGGCAGCACATCTGTAGCACATCTAGAGATGTGCAGATTAGCATCTTTTCTTTTAATTTCAAGTTATTCTCAGGTAAGCATTCAGAATCTTACACGAATGTTGGTCCTCTGTCACAAAAACAAGAAATAATTGACCCATGCATGTAATTCATAGAAACAAGAAATAATTGGCCCATGCATTTAATTCATAGAAACAAGAAATAATTGACCCATGCATGTAATTCACAGAAACAAGAAATAATTGAAGTCAATGGCAGTTGCACTTTTGTGGCAATGAGAAATCTAAGTGGCAAGGGCATGAAATTTTATACATTATGAAAAACATGAACCAAGAGCATATAAGACAAACATGCACAAGATTCCAATATATTAGATTGTTTTGGGAATTTGGTATACCAAAACATAACATTAGAAGAACCATAACATTAACATTAATAAAGGTTATAAAACTCCAATCTTCCCATCTTTCAGATTTCAGCAAGATGTGCTACTTCTACATGGATTTTGAGGGGTTGTTGTTGGCCACTTCTCTACTCACTCTTTTTACCTTTTTTTCTAAATTTTTTGAGATTGTTTTTTAGTTTCTACTGGAAGCCCGTGCTCATCTCTAGAAGACCCTTCTTCTTGATCATCAATAATTAAAATTGGATCCTTCAATTTGGGATTTAACTTAGCTTTCAACCCCAACCTCAGTTTGTTTGTAGGCCTTGATCGTGGCCTCTTAAGGTATTTTGTTGCATGGTGAATTTCTCCAAGATCTGCACCCTTATTTACAGAGTCTCTAATTGTTTTATCTCTGTTATTGTCTTGGAATTCTATTTGCTGCCCTCTACGCCTCCTGGTATTTAGCCTAGGGCTTTTCCTCCTATTAGGGTTGTCTATGGCTTTTACAATAGCTTGATGACTGCTCTCGGCCTCTGTAGGTGAAGCCCTTTCCTTCTTATGTTTTCTAGGAAGTGGTTGTCTCATTACCTTCTTCCTCGACTGTTGTGCTTGCTTATTTAATGCATGCAGGTACAGGATTTGAATGAGACCATGGTGGTATACATCATGGGGATATAAAATATTCCTTTTTCTTGCACAGGAAACCATTTTTATTAAGCTCTAATGCAAGAAATAAGGGATATTCATCTTATTGAACCCAACCATGTGTACCAGAAATCTCACGTGATACAGAAAGACCTTAGAGAAACGACCATCACATGTGAAATAAAGTTGAATCTCTCACATTGGTTTATCCAACTCTGGTTTTAAAATGCTAGAGTGGACCCTAATTCTCCAGCAAGGGTTATGACAATTGTCTTTTAGGAAAAAAATGAGGTTTACCCCCTGTACTGGCTTCCTTTTGAACCACCTTTCTCCCTCAATCAGTGTGTTTGTTGCTTCTTCAATGCTTTCCTCTGTTACATGAAATAATATCCCCTCAACCTTAGTGTTGTTACCATCAAAAGTATCAACGAAATCATAAGAGAGTTTCATTTTATGCCCTTTGAAAAACTTGATGATGGGCAACCAGCCTGCTTCACTGAAAAATTGAAATTCATCAGCATCATAAATCTCAAATGCACAAGTTCCATTCGACTCATAACGATATAGGTACCCACTCTTGCCCATTTGTCACGAAAACATGAGGAGTTATCAGAAATATAGTTAAACTATTGCAACAATACAGTCATAATGTGCATGAACTCTACCCAATGATGTTGCATTCCAAACAAACAAACTAAAAAAAATAAACACCTAACAATATTGATTTGTGCAAATTTTGGTAAGCCATTATATTCAATAATGTAAATAAATAAAAGGAAGCAGTGAAGTAGAGGCTGAATTGATGTGATAGAAGGGGATTAATAGTTTGCAGGCATACTTTATGTCAAATTCATAAATGACAATCATATATGTTCTAACAAGAATCAAATGTAAATTGATAAAAATACTCTATAGTTAAACTAAAATACATTAGACTCATATAGCTCTGGAACTGCTGAATGGTCAAAATATCAGGTACTGTGAGTAAAAATTGTAAATGGTTTGTAGAAGTTAAATTATAGCAGAGCCTTAAATTTCCTTTGCATTCCCTTCAATTTATTGTTCTTTTGTTTGATTTCCCTTTATATTTAGATATGTGTATCACTTCCATACACTCGAAGGTAGTGGTAATAGTTGTTGGTGTCCCTGAGCATCTGTTTCTTCTTCTGGTCATGTTGGTTTATGTGGATTTTATCCAAGATTAATAGATTATGGATGTTTTCATTTCAAAGAGTTTGGTCCTACGTTAAATATGTTGAGACAATAGTATATTCTTTTGTCTATTTTTATGCATAATCTTTATTTAGGTGTACTTATGTGGTGAGTTATTTTCAGCTAGTTAAAACTTAATATCAAGTTGAAGATATATTTTAGTTCAGTCTCCAAATTCGTTAGAAAAATTCTTATAAATGTCTACTCTTGAGATAACAAAGTCATTGTTTTGAAGAACATTTTCCCTTCCCCTTTCATCCTTCCATTGTGTTTGGATTAGAAATGAAGTTGAATTAGCTCAAGGTACTTGTATGCCTCATTATCTAGTAGGTAGGCATTGTATTTCTCCGAAAGGTGGAATGATAAACCTATTGTCTAGTGTGGAGCCTTTCCTACTGTTTGGCTTTACAAATCAAAAGGGACATGTTTCATTTTCAGTTGACTACATGCCAAACCAATTTTTCTACTTTCAAGTAAAACTGTCAAATCAATTTCCTTCAATAGATTTCACTGAAAGAAGGGATTTGCTTGAAACTTTGAAAATAGAGTGATATATGATGTTCTTGTTTTTCTTGATAATTACTTTACCTTGTTCCCCTCACCCTTACCCCTAAGGCTCTAGAGCACCTGCTCTTTTCAATGCCATCATCCAACATTACAAATTGAATGTAGGGATGTGGTATTTTTTGGATTAAATCCAATGAATCGAAAATTTTTGACATCAAGCGGTGCTAAAGCAGGGCCTTGGAATTCAAACAATGCTTGTGATTTTATCCAATACATAGTTGACCATGGTTACAAAATAAAGGCCTAGGACTTAGGTAAGCTATTATTCTCTTCAGATTTTGTGCTTTTTGAGTGGTCTTAGAGAGGTTTTAAGAGAAATTGATATTCAGGGACATGTTTAATTTTCAATTGACTACATGCCAAACCAGTTTTACTAATTTCAAGTAAAATTGTCAAATCAATCTCCTTCAGTAGATTTCACCAAAAGAAGGGATTTGCTTGAAACTTTGAAAAAAGAGTGATATATGATGTTCATGTTTTTCTTGATAATTACTTTACATTGTTCCCATGATTTGAAAATGAAAGTATTTGCACTGTTGTTCAAAGTATTAATTTCCATTAAATTAAGTGTGCAAAGTGTTTGTAAGGTATTGCAAGTAAAACAAAGTGTTCTTGGTAACTGTTTATGAGTTTAAGTGTGAGGGAATGTTATTTAAATTTAATGTTTAACAACTTGAATCTGAAATACACAGCAGAATAACTTCACCATAAACACACAACAACATGATGAGGCAGTTCACCCCTCCTGGGCTACATCTGTCTGGTCCAAAACTCCCAATGGGCATGTCCTTGATATATTATGATGCTCAAATTGGTAATACAGTGAGAAAAAGGCCTAAACATACCCAACCAGCTATGAAAAATGAATTCACAAGACAAAAATAAGCTAAGAATGACTTTTATTTCACCTAAAACAGTGAAGTGTAGCCCAATGCAGCTCCATTTCCCTCATGGTCCTGATGGCTCTCCAAGCTTCCCTGAAGCAAAAATGGCTGAAAAACACCTATGTTGGCTTTGAAACCTATTCCAATGGCTCCAGAATGCTCATAATAGTCTAAATTGACTAATATTTCATCCAAAAAGGTTCAATATTCTGAAAGTTATGATCAAAACAGTATTTTGCCTAGTGGCACTTAAAAAACTCCACTAAAAGTGGGTTAACTGGAGTTAACCTCGACAAATCTGGCAATGCCACCAGAATTGGTGGACTCCGCCTGTATTTGGTGGAACTATTTAATGTCATAATAAATGTTGGTGGGGCGGGGTCACATGTGACTGCCACCCTGACCGCTGGTTTTCTCGTGGCTTAACCATCCAACTGTTCACATTTAACGCAAATGGAGTGGTCACATGTCACATATGAACCGCCGCATTAAACTTCTTAACCATTTTCTGCCCACATATTTAAGGTTAGGCACTTGGTTTCATAACCTGGGTCATATGGTATGGGGGCTGGCCCCCTTTTTCTGCCAACCAGATTTGAAACAAACTTTAAATGAAATGTCTTCCCCATATATATTAAGTAACAATGCGTAGCCCACCTGGTTGGGCCAGTGGGCTGGAAACCGCCCGACCTGGGGTCGAATCCTGTGCACTTAAAAAAACTTTCTAAGACCAAATTTTCCACGGCCTGGGGGCCACGTGGCTGCCTCCAAGCCTGCCACGTGGCAGCCCATGATTGGCCCAATAATTTCATGGTCAACCATTCTTCAAATGAGATACTGACACTTGTCGAATGCCTGTTCGTCTAGATGGAATATTCTAAGGAATATTATTTTTTAATATTTTCCAAAGTCAAAGTCAACTCTGGTCAAACTGGACTTTTGAAGGTTACTAAAAACTTCAAACCTGCATAAATTTCACATACGATGTCGGATTTGAGTGTCGTTCACGGTGCCAGAATCGCAGTGACAAGGCCTATCCAGTTGTTCAGGTTTCAACCAATTCTGAGCAATTAAAATTTTGAGCATTTTTTTAACTTAGGACATGATCACTTGATCACACCTCCCAAATGGGAAGCTTTTGGACCCCAAAAGCTCTCTGATTTACAGAAATTGAAGATGAGGAGACTGATTCTCCACTCTTCCAACCTTGAACCACTAAATTCTTCCTGACTTCATCAAATTGAGCTTCTCATAAAAAGACAAATTCTTCCTTGAATCTACTGACCGACCGTTGCTAACCTTGACTGAGTCACGATGCAAATTTTTGAAATTTGCAGAACAACAACTGAAATTTGCAGAATACATACTGTTTCTACAATGTTCAAACTTCAAAGGAGACTAAAAATAAGATTCACCTTTCCAACTGTCCTCATGGCGAATTTCTGCCAATTGAGCCATGTATTTGTGTCGAATCCTGAGCAAGTTTTCTTGCCATACCAACCTACCATGTTGAAGCTAGCATTGACCCATGCCGAAATTTGTGTCCTCTTTGCTTGCATGTGTTTCCATCTTTTGGATTCTTGCACCACTTTGCACCGACACTTTTTTCTTTGCACTGATTGACACCAAAGGCACTTTCTGCAACATCTTGTCATCTTCAAGAGACGACTTTCTTTCAAGCTGAAACATATCATCATTTATATCAGAAATAACATGAAAAGGTTTATGTACAAAATATTTTTGTTTAACGATCAACAAAGTCAAATTTTGACTTGCATTGACAAGCCTTTTCAATTGCCCTGAATGGACTAAACAAGATTCTAGCTTCTTTCGATGTGCTCTCACAATAAACTCTTTTCCATCCTTGAACAGATGATACTTGTTCTCATGGCGTTGGAAGATTGCTTTTCTATCATATAAATACGGACTACCCAACACAACACCTGTAATGGCAAGAGGTACCACATCTAATTCAACCCAATCAACATAATGAGTTGTTATGGCAAAGCGCAACATGCACTTTCTTGAGACTTGTAAATTAGCATCCTTGCAAATCCATCCAAGTGGATATGGCTTTGGATGAGGAATGGTCTCAAGTTTCAGCTTCTTAACCAATTCTTCTGAGATGAGATTTGCTTGAGACCCACTATCAAATAGTGTGTCTATCTTTGTGTGTTTTGAGATTATCCTTATATGAAATAGCTCTATCCTCCTCTTTTCATTTTGAGCTTCTATGTGACAGTTTAAAGTGCTAGAACTGGGATTTGTTTCATTTAAAGCCTCTTTCCCCTTTATGTTCTTTAGTACCATGGATATTCTTTTAGTTTTGTCACCTGATTCAGACCCTAAGTCTTGTTCAACAGTTGCAACAGTTTTTCCCTTTTCTTTGGCCTTATCTTTGTTTTTAAATTTCTCTAGTTTCAGCTTCGGATGAAGTTTCTAGCAATGGTCTTCATCGTGGCTTGTTTTGGAACATTTTTTACAAAATAAATTTCCTTTTCCTTTCCTAGATTTTGCACTTCTTTTCCTCCCTTTTCCTTTGAATTCACTATCCATATTCCCATCAAAAGATTGTTTACCTCTAGCCTCTAGATGCGTAGCTTGTACACAAACTTTGTCTAGAATAATAGGATTGAACATAAGGATAGTATGTATAAGGTAATTGTGTAAACCACCTATATATTTTAGTAAGGTATCTTGACTATGCAAATCAATTCCAAGTAGTAAAGCCCTTCTTCTAAACTCTTGAGTGTAATATTGAACACTTTGTCCTTTAAGTTGTCTAAAACTTTGCCAATTCATGATAGCCTTTTGTAAATGAGCTAATGGATAAAATTTTTGCTTAATTGTGGAAATAAATTCAGCCCATTATAAATTGATCTTACCATGTTTTTTAATTTCATCCTTGGTCTTGGCTTCCCATCATACCAATGCTGCTCCTTCCATTCTTAAAGAGGCTAACTGAATCTCGGTGTCGTCTTCATGAAGGTTTTGTATCCTCAAGTAAACTTCCAATTGTCTTATCCAAAAGTCAAGTTTCTCTGCATTGGCTTCACCGTTAAACATAGGCAAATCAAATTTAACATCAAGCTTTAAAAATGGACTTTTACTAGTGGTTTTAGACTTGTGAGATTGATTCACCGAAGTTGAGGATGACGATGTAGAGGAAGAGGATGAAGATGGGGATGGTGGATCACCATTTCTTCCGTGTCCTTTCTTTGACTTATCATCACTTTTCTTTCCTCCTGAAGAGCCCTCTCCTTCCTTGGGATGTTTAGACCCTTCTCCAACAAGCCTATCATTCCTTTCTTGATACAGTATCCTTACCATCTCGGTCATGTCTAGCAAAGCTTTTCAGAATACCCGTTCTTCTTCCTTGGGATCCATATCTTCAGGAGCTTCTCCCTCTCTTGAAGACATGCTTGAAGCTACTTCTATGGCTCTTGGAGGTGGCTCTTTGACCCTTCTTGGTTGTGGATTACTTTGTGAACTAACCAAGTGTCCTTCACCTCTCTTGAGTTTAAGCCTAGTAAGCATCAAAACTTGTAAACAATCAACTATATATTTGCAAAAAAAAAATGCTAAGTTAAACTCTAGCTCTTAATACTCAAATCTTGAGCTCTGATACCATCTAATCTAAAAATGAAAGTATTTGTACTGCTTTTCAAAGTATTCATTTCCATTAAATTAAGTGTTCAAAGTGTTTGTAAGGTCTTGCAAGTAAAACAAAGTGTTCTTGGTAATTGTTTATGAGTTTAAGTGTGAGGGAATGCTATTTAAATTTATTGTTTAACAACTTGAATCTGAAATACATAGTAGAATAACTTCACCATAAACACACAACAACATGATGAGACAGTTCACCCCTTCTGGGCTACATCTGTCGAGTCCAAGGCTCCTAATGGGCATGTACTTGATATATTATGATGCTAAAATTGGTAATAGAGTGAGAAAAAGGCCTAAAATTGCCAAACCAGCTGTGAAAATGAATTTAGAAGGTAGAAATAAGCTAAGGATGAATTTTATTTCACCTAAAACAGTGAAGTGTAGCCCAATGCAGTTCCATTTCCCTCATGGCCCTGATGGCTCTCCAAGCTTCCCTGAAGAAAAAATGGATGAAAAACACCTATATTGGCTCTGCAACCTATTCCAATGGCTCCATAATGCTTAGAATAGTCGAAATTGACTAATATTTTGTCCAAAAAGGTTCAATATTCTGAAAGTTATGATCAAAACAATATTTTGCCCAGTGGCACTAAAAAAACTCCACTAAAAGTGGGTTAGCTGGAGTTAACCTCGACAAATCTGGCAATTCCGCCAGAATTGGCAGACTCTGCCCATCTTTGGTGGAACCGTTTAATGTCATAATAAATGTTGGTGGGGCAGGGTCACATGTGACCATCGGTTTTCCGGTGGCTTAACCATCCAACCGTTTGCATTTAACGCAAATGGAGTGGTCACATGTCACATATGAACCGCCGCATTAAACTTTTTAACCATTTGCTTCCCATAGATTTAAGGTTAGGCACCTGGTTTCGTAACCTGGGTCATGTGGTATGAGGGCTGGCCCCCTTTTGCTGCCAACCAGATTTGAAACAAACTTTAAATGAAATGTCGTCCCCATATATATTAAGTAACAATGCATAGCCCGCCTGGTTGGGCCGGTGGGCTGGCAACCGCCCAACCCGGGATCGAATCCTGTGCACTTAACAAAATTTTGTAAGACCAAATTTTCCACGCCCTGGGGGCCACGTGGCAGACTCCGGGCCTGCCACGTGGCAGCCCATGATTGGGCCAATAATTGCATGGTCAACCATTCTTCAAATGAGATATTGACACCTGTCGAATGCCCATTCGTCCAGATGGAATATTCCATGGAATATTCGAGTGAATATTTTGAAGAATATTCCCAGAATATTCCAAGGAATATTATTTCTTTAATATTTTCCAAAGTCAAAGTCAACTCTGGTCAAACTGGACTTTTGAAGGATACTGAAAACTTCAAACCTGCATAACTTTCACATATGATGTCGGATTTGAGTGTTGTTCACGACGCTAGAATCGCAATGACAAGGCCTATCCGGTTGTTTAGGTTTCAACCAATTCTGAGCAGTTCCAATTTTAAGCATTTTTTAACTTAGGACCTGATCACCTGATCATCCCCTCACCCTTACCCCCAAGGCTCTAGAGCACCTGCTAGACCCAATACATATCAAACATGTTCTTAATTTACCATTACATAAATTATTTCTTTGATATGTTTGGAAAACACTGAAAACATGATGATTGCCACTACCTAAAATCAGACGTGAAAATTTCCAATTGTGACTCAGAAAAGGCGCAACATGGATACATGCTAATCAACACTTATCCTAAGCTTCAATCAACACTTATCCTGAATTGTGAGTGATATTTACCATTAGTAAATCTAGGTAGTGTGACCAAGGATTACATCAATGTAGCAAGATATTAATAATAGCGAATAAATGTAACTCTGCAAACCCTTTAAATGTTTAATGTGAGCATCTAGAATACAAATAAATGGTATGATGTCATATACTGATTTATTAAAAGCATCAAAATTTGCACAGCTATAAACGTTAGGAACGAGAGATAAGCCTCAATTCTGGCTCAAAGATGTATATGAAGAAGGATGCCTTTAGACGGTAGCAACTATCATGATGAGAGGACTATCATGACGAGAGGCTGATCACAACAATTTGGTTGATGCACTGAAGATATTCCATGGGAAGGATAATTAGTACTTATAAGATCTATTACTTTTCTCTATATAGCGAGATATTAATCTAAATTGAAGTTGTAAATTCTACATCTTTTATATGGAACCAATGGTCAAGCCTTTGTCTGAACACATCATTCATTTAAAATTGAGTTCAATGTTGATGCATATCGACTAGATTCAATGAAAACAAGAGTAGAAATTAGTATGCAATGATCATCTACAATTTTAATTGAAGATTGAGTCTCTGTAATATTTTTTGTTGATTGGAATTGATGGTAAAATCAGCTTAGTAGGTTATAGACACAAAATCATGGTTGTAGCATGTCTGCATAAAATCTTCAAGGACTATGATCGTAGAGCTATAGAAAAAATTGTTGGTTGCAGAGACAAAATGATTGCTGGTTCAAAGGTTATAAAAAAATTGCAGGCCCAAACACCAAATCTCTCTCTCACAGAGACGAGTTGGTGCTAAATTATTATGGTCATGGGCTTGAAATTTTATTCCTAATGGAATAAGAAATAAAACCCTCTTCCGATAGGTTATAAAGAATACAAAAATAATTAAACTAGGGATTGTCCTTCTATCCTTTATCGAGAAATAATGAATCAACGATTGATCCTTCCAATGTAGATGGGTTTGAGAAGTAGAGTGCAGTCAATTACCTTAAGAGTAGTCTAGTGTGGTTTTGGAACCTGAACTCAGGTTTCATAGAAGAAAAAATATGGTGCGACTTCTAGAACTAATATAGTAGATTTAATTTATTGAAACTATTACTAATTTACTAATGTGTATTGTTTTCATTGAATTAACTCATCGAAGAAGTTTTAAGGCTCCACATTATTGCATTGAAATAAATTTGTTCACACTTTCTAAAATAAACTCTCCATGGATGGATCTATATCCCTGTTCATTACTTCACTGTGCAATCATATGTGTTGTGGTTCAAATATCATGGTTATGTTTAGATACAACTGATATACTCACCAAAGTAATCTGAATGAGCTCAATTTACATGAAAATTAATGTGATGTTAACTGGCAACTTCTAATGTTGTTTGCTGAGGCTTTGGAAAACTGAGAGAAACAAACAGAGTATGATAGAGTAGAGAGAAACTGACCTTGTCTTTTTGGTTGAACTTTCAGCTCTCTTCCAAGTATTAAAATCCTATGAAATGAAATATACCATACCATATGCACACTTAAATCCCTTGTTGAGGCGGTGACAAACATCGAGAGTTGGGAGTGGAGTTCCCAAAGAGGAATTGATGTGGACATCAATAAGAAACGGCCCCACCCACGTGGACAAAAATATGATGACCATGGACAAGAAACAATTCATTTTTCTTAAGGTGCATGCCCTGCATGTGCATTTCCATCATGATATATTACATCATGATGAACCATTCGTTGATGTAGGCAACGTCCTTCAATGTAGAATATAATGACTATAGGAGACTGTATAGTATAAATCTAGATTTTACATTTTTACTAATAGCTTTTCCCTTTTTAATCAATAGCTTTCACATTTTCCATAACTATTGATTGTGCTGGAAAATGATTTCTAGTGCTCCTGTAGCACTAGAAATCATTTTCCACTACATAATTTCATGGAGATGCAATTACTGAAATGTCTATACTGAAATGTTTGATACACTATATCTAAGACTCCTATATCCATATCTAAGTCTCCTATATCCACTACTCCTTGTGCTTCAACCCTAAGAGTAATTCACGTATATTCTTTATTTCCCATCACTAGTAGAAAATGATTAAATTAATGACTAGGTGACTAAAAAAGTTAGTCACCGCAATTATTTCAAGTGAAATACTACTAAATTTGAGAAATTTTAAGTGACCGAACTAAAAATGACTAACTTAAATGACTAATCTAGTCTAGGGATAAAATATACGACTAGATAATAAGTGACTAAACTAAAAGCAACTAACTTAAATGACTAATTTAGTCTAGGGATAAAATATACGACTAGATAATAAATGACTAAAGTAAAAGTGACTAACTTAAATAACTAATTTAGTCTAGGATTAAAATATATGACTAGATAATAAGTGACAAAATTAATAATGATTAATGAAAATGACTATTATAGTCCAAGAATAAAAATATGACCAAATAACAAGTACAAAAAGTATATGAATTAGTCATTTATGTTAGTAATTTTTAATCGTATCACTCCATAAATGAAAATTTGCAATTTTGATACTAAAGTGTTACATTTCACTAAACGAGTCTCTAAATCCATATGTAGTGTTAAGATTTAGAGACAAAGGGGTCTTTGAGTCCATCTACATTGTTAAAATTTTGAATACTCTTTTGTCTCTAAAGTTTAACACTGAAGATGGATTCATCTACAATTAACATAAATATTGCATGCATCATCTATCTACTTAATATGTATATTTATAGTTTTATAGTTTTAGTAAAGGTGATATTTAGATATTCAAATTAATATGTATATTTATATTTCTTTGGCCATAAATTTTAATCTTTAAACTTCATTGATTTATGTTAAAAGTGTGACTCTTGTTTTAAATCTAAGGTCAAATCTTCATATTTACATTTAATCAATAGATAAACATAACATTTATTTTTGTAAGTCGATATTCATTCATGTGGTGAAAAACATGTAAAACCAACAAAGAAAAAAACAGGTGGTCCCACCCCAACTAGGTTTGTTGACCAATGTTTGCAACAAGTGACAAAAATACAAAAATGAGGCTAAGGACAACATCCATAAATGAGAGGGTCAAAGACACCAAAATACAAGTAATACATAAAAACACATGAGAGCATACTAGTCATTCGATGTAATGGAAGCTGTGTTTTCCAGGGTTGTTCCTAGAGGGGGTGGTGGGCAGAAGTTGCAATGGATGTGCCCTTTGAAGTGTGCGACCCAAGTGTCCAACTTTTCCACTTTTTCTACAAGGTGGTTTTGGCCTCGCTAGACCACCACCTGCAATACTCGCTCCCTAACTTGGAACTAGAAGTAGTGCATCCTATCCAAAGTTGCCATAAACTCAACATGCTCCTCCCAATGAACCCATTCCGCTGCATCCACCTGATCTATCAGAGTTTGAATTAGGTCCCGACAGTTTTCTAGAAAGCAATGTTGAATTTACCGTGGGCCGGGAGCTACACGCCTACAAGTTCCCCATTTAGTTGTTCCTCCTTGCTTTCCACCACCCCAATGCTGCATTTGTTGTGACCTTACACTTCCACCACCACGGGAGGCCTGTTTTCCTCCACCACGACCGCCTCACGTTCCCACACCAACAAGCTGGGAGTGACTGACGGTCTTACCACCTCGGTGCGCTCCTACCACCACTATTTCCATATCATTTAAGCCAATAGATCCTTGCTTGGCTATGGGTGAGGATTTACCGCACCACGAGGATGGTCATATTGTGATAAAACCAGGAGGGCCAACTCCAACCGTTATCTGATTCCAGTCTACTGGAACTTTCCCCTACCACCACACCCAAAAACCAGATCTCTCTTCACCCTTAAATTTCCTCAGGAAACCACACACTATGTCCCAGCTACCATCTTTCCACCAGTTGGGAAACTCGGCAAGAACCCGAACAAATAGAGAAGGAGAAGGTGGGAGGAACACGCCCCAGGTTGACGCTTCCCAAGAAGCTTCACACAACCCACACTAGGATATCGACTCTATGTATTCCAAAAGGGCGACTCTCCTATCACCACTAGCCACCAAGAACCAACCACCAAACCACCATGCACACCAATTTCCAGACCAGGCACCAGAAATGGAGAATTCCACACAGAAGCACTGCCACCCCCAGCGATACCTCCTTCAATACCACCTTCCTGCACCTCTATCAGACCAACAACTCGCACATACTAAAAACCACAGAAGACAAAAATAACAAGTTCCCCGGTTGACACGTCATAATGTTCAAGATTTCTATTTACTAGGCATTCAAATTAAAATAAAGTGTAAAACGTGAGCGAGGGAGGATTTTCTTAACGTCCTTGGCACCTATAGCTGCTACATATATCTATCTACATTTTGGGTCATCCCTGGCAATAGGAGTCATGAGAAAATATATAGAAAAGGAGGTTCTATGAAACGTTGTGGCAGGTGTTCGACATGTTTGAGATTCTATTTACTAGGCATTCAAATGAAAAAAAAGTGGAAAACGTGAGTGAGGGAGGAATTTTCTGATGTCCTCGGTGCCTATTGTTGCTATAAATATCTATCTACATTTGTGGTTGTCCCTAGTGATAAAATAAGTCAGGAAAAAGAGATAGAAAAGGAGGTTTGTGAAAAGTGGTGGTAGGTACTGTTCATGAATGGATCGTGACAAGAAGTCCAAAACCCAAGTCCATCCCAATGATAATGGAGATGTGAACCCCAACTCCATATGTATGCTCATTCTCATTCTTCTAGTTATCCTTCTATCTTTCATTTATTTCTACATCTCCTTGTTTCTATTAGTAAGGCCTCCTTGATTGGAAGTTGATTGAGTAGAGAAGTTGTGCATGCAAGAGGGATATATCAGTGACACTTATTACCATTCTCTCCATGTTTCTTTTAGGGTAAATGGCAAGTGTCGAATGTTGCAATAAATGCTATGTTCTTCCTTTTGTGGGTGTGTATCAATAATTTTTTAAGGTTTCATTTCAACTCTTCCTAAGATGTGGGGTGCCATCACTCGTGGGAGAAATGGCTTTGAAGGATGCATCAAACTTAGTTTTTGGTTAACCCATAAATTTCACCTCATCCAAACCTCTTACTTATGCCTGTGAAGAAGTGAATCTTGATGGTTGGCCTAATGACATGCCACCATATTCACTAGATAAACATGGTCCGATTGAATTTTTTTACTTATTTTGTCAACTATGATCTACCATTTCAAAATTGTATCATGTTCCCCACCTCTATTATGACTACTTCGGCACACTAGTACCCTTGAGTTTATGCAACTATGTGGTAAAATTATGGATGTTAGTTTTTTAGTTATGCTGTCAGTAAGGGTAATTGATGAACCCTGTGTCCCTCACTTTTAGATTTTCTTGATTGACAATGAAATGTGAAACTTTATCAAGGGAATTTAAGTGCAGTCATTTATATTACAGATGGAATTATTACATTAGATCAAAATTGGGCTTTTTTATTATCCACATAAGTTATAATTTTCTCATCAATATTAGACTTATTTCACAATTCCTTTGAAGTATATATCATTGGTTTGAATTTTCTTCATGCACATATGTGAAAATGTCAAAAAGCGATGACGGTGAGAAGTAACTACATACAATAGACTAACTCTGCATCCAAATTCAATTATTTTTTGGCTATTGATTTTTTCTTTATCATCACTTATGACAATGAGAAGTAACTACATATGATAGGATGCAAAGCTATCCCTCAAACCAATGTAGAGATGCAATTATTTATTGGTTGTTGAATTCTTATTTATCATCACTTAGAATAACTGACAATATATTTGGACTCTATTAAGGAAAAAAATCTTCACTTTCATAACTCGTAGGACTCCTCAAAATATTTTCACTTCCATTAATGATGATCCCTTTCAATATCAATGTTTTATGCATTCCTCCAATCAACTCTTCATAGTCTCTATCTCTTGTTTCCCCTAGAAAGACATACATATTGGCTATATCCAAGCCCCATAGAACATACAAAGACCTACAAGCACCAAATCTAATTTTTAGTAATATGGATCTTGCTCAACAAGAATTTATTGCATAGGCACCGTTGAGCCAAAAATACTACATGTAGTTTCCAAAAGACTAAAATCATCAAATTAAATAATATCATAGTATAAATGTCGTTATGGTAGTCAACTTGAGATTCCCAATCTATTGTGAATTTCTCAACTTTAACCAAATCATTAAGATATCAAATATTGGAACCTAGTCATATGCAAACTCAATATTCAAAATAGTTAGGCTTAATATTGATTGGAATAATTGGAATTAGATGAGTTTGTAATAGTTTAATATTCCATTTAACATAATCTAGAACTTAATTATTTTGGTTATAACACCCAAAAAAATAAAATAATTTTTTTTGAACGGACCACTTAACATCTACCAGTATTCAGCACCTCGAATATTTTTGCGAATTTTTTATTTTGAATGGCGGCAATATTCAACACCTGAATTTTTGATTTTGAGAGGTGGGAAGCATCGTATGATTTTCTAAAGAATAGAAACAAAATTTTAATCTAACTTCCCGAAATCGAAGTGGGTCCTCGAAAATCGGCCTTCAAGCTGCACGAAAGGCGTCAGAATTTGAGAAATCTGCAGATAGGCCTGGGGATCAATCCTCTCCGCCTCAATTTGAATGGAAGGATATCTACTAGGGCAATGTTGCTGCTCGAAATCCTGTCGCCTAACATGCTCCATATCCCATCACTCGTTCTCAGCCCAGTGACGCCTCTCGGCTCCGACCCCTTTGATTGCACCTCCAATTCGATGTTATGCGATGAATCTTTGATTTCACAGGAGGAGAGGGTCATTGCGTAGAAGGGATTCTATTTGCATCCCTCGCCTCTTCAAACGCCAAGGGAAAGGGAGCCAAATCTGCTCTTTTTGGTTCAGTGTGAAGAAGAAATAGGCACGACTACCAAACTGCAACACCTTGAATTTTTGGGTGGCATCGTATGAGTTTCTAAGGGATAGAAACGAAACTTTAATCTTTCACTGCACGAGTCCCCTTTTATTTTTCTGGTCGAGCTACATTCTTTTACTAGCTGAGACACACATTTACAAGTTCTCAGTTCTGGTTGGAGTTATTGGGCCGCATCTACCTGAGCTTGAGGGCCGATATTCCACATTCCATCTGCTAGACGAATATGCTAAGAAGGGCTGAGTAATCATATTGATTAGCATGAGTTTCCTAAACGTATAAAAATTGTGCACCCTTGCAACAACCAAGCAAATTACTCTCTGAAGGCTGTGTATAAGCTAAATGAGTCTGAGTTTACACTATCCAGAGGTCCTGGCATCACTAAATTGTGTATTTACTGCTGCTCACTAAGGGAAACATGAGTTCCTTATCTCTGGTATGGGTGAATGCAAACATCTGGGCATAAAATGAGCTTCTGGACTCTTCATTCCGTGTGAGACAGTCATATGGAAACTAGCAAAAGGAACGCACCAGTCCCAGGTTTCTATACTCAATGTCCCTTATTTACATGTGTTTATTGACAGCATAAAATATTGGTAGTCTTCTGGCTGTAGTGGATGTCATTCTGGGAATTAATATGAATACTCGTTACTCCTATTTTTGAGTTATATTTGGCTGTCCTGTGTGAATATTATGCTTGGAATATGTTAGTTTGAACTTTGGGTGGTTTATTTTCAGTGTATGTCATTTAATATGAGTATATTCTGAATTAAAATTGTTAGTAAAGCGCTTACATCAGTACCCAGACAAATTGTTTGACATAGATATGAACGAAAATTTCACATAAAACCAGAAATCTATTGCAACTAATTCTACAACCAAGGTGATGGTGGCGCTGATAATGCACCCAGAGAAATTGTTTGACATAGATATTTACGAAAATTTCACATAAACCCAGAAATATATTGTAAGGAATTTTACAACCAGGGCGATGGTGGGGCTGATAGTGCATTAAATCTAGACTGTACATTGGGCACATTGAGTAGGAATACTGGCATAGGTCCGTCTAACCCTTGTCATGATATGGACATTGAAGTTGCCAACCTCTAGTGCATTTCTTGAGTTTACCCGAATGGTCATCATATCAGATATTGGAACTAATACCTATGCACTCTCTAGCTTTACAATAGCTGGGTTCAGTACTGATTGACCCTAGTGTGTGCTAGGTTAATTTCCCCCCTTGACCAAACCTAGAAATTTTTTTTTTTGATTGGGCTGATTCTCTTGTAGTTCTTATTTATTATCTATTTTATCATATTTTCTCTTGACTAGATCTCGAATCAAGCTGCATTGTGGAAGCCAGGTGGAGATGAGCTAATTCATTCAAACTGTGTGTGATGGTGTATTGTATACATTGAATATGGACACATTCACGTTGAGATTGCCAATGCCTGGTGCATTTCTTGAGAACCCAAATGCTCAACATATTAATATTACAACTCAGACATATGCAAAACTCAAGCTTTATAATTTCCCGGTTTGATATCCAGAAGTAGGTTTGATATACCTCCCATGTTTGATATTGAATGCAAAATAACTACACAAGCCTATTAAATGTCAATAATGAACTTAACTTAGAATTATGCCAAAGTAATAACCATGCACAATAGCACTTAGAACAAACATATACTTTGGGAAAGCGGATAAGGATGTGTATGTTGATAAATGGGAAATGAATTGACCCAAGTATATTTAATTCTCCTTTCTTAAATATTCACAAGTTATATATGGTGCAAAGGAAAACTGGATAGCCCAATGACTATAAGTAGACAAGCACACCAATGCAGAAGTCATATGGTAATTGTTATATATTTTCCTCTCCGACTCTAAGCTATATCTTGCTCTTCAACAACATTAAAAAACATATCTAGTTTTTACAGTCATACAGTTCTAGAATTTTGGAATCAGTCCCCACCACACATTACTAGCTTGTTTAACATTGGGGGTTTGACAACATTGGTTTGAGAGTTTTTTTCTTAGAAAGGCTCAATACATAATCATGAAATCCTTACCCACAATTAGCCATTTCGATGTAGTTCTTGACTTTTCATCATGAACTCCTTGACTTTTACTCCTTGTTTTTTATAAACTCTTCATCAAGGTTGAATTGACCTTGTTGTGCAAAGCATCAATTTATTCCTTAGAAAATTGCATCCCTGATCTCTAGCTACTGATGACTGCAACTGTTTACTTGCAGTTCTTTGAAATGCAACACCATGATTCTATTAAGGCTCTTAATACTATAGGTGAGCTGGTAAACAGGTATAGTTGGAAATCTACTATTCCATAAGTGTTGTAATTGATGTCTTCAGTTTCAAATCCTTTCAAAACAGTGCATATACCTGTACTTTTTTGTTTTTTAAGGATGATTGTGATCCAGCATTACTTTTTTCCAAAAAAAAATGCTTCAGTGGCATTCCCTCTTAACATGTTTGAAGTTCTTATCATTATTTACTTCCTCTCATGATGCATATACATACTTTCCTATTCATTTTCAAATGTTTAGTTTACGAAAACATTTTTTGTGGCAACATTTCTGGTGGATTCATTAATTCATTAGATGATGTGATGTCTCATTGAGTCATTACATAGTAGGATAAGAGGAGTACATTACAACATCTTGAATTGCAAGTTCCCCAGTAAGACAAATGACAAGAACAAGAATAGGCGGTCTTTTATGATCTCGGAGGACTAGTGACTTGACTATCACCTCAATAGAAGGAAATAGTAATGCTACTATCACTGTATTTCTTTGTGTTTGTCAATTGAGCCATCTACTTTGAACTTTTCGCTGAAGACCCATTTAACCATTCGCACTTTTTCCTTTAGGCATATCCTCAAGTTCTAGTGTTTCATTTCTCTGTATGGAATCACATTCCACCTCTGTTACTTTGACCCATTCTTCTTTCCATGTGCATTGAATCACATTCTACCAGAATTGTGGTGAATTTGTGATCAAAGCCATATATAACTGCTGTAAAGTAGATTACTGCAATCTTCTTGATTTAATGCTTCCTTTATTGCTTTCAGGTAGTTCCTGTAGCTTTGAGCCATCTAATGTTCACAAATGTTGTTTCAGAATCTTCTTGGGCATTGTTGATGTTCTCACTGCTAGCATTCCAGAAACTTCTTGGGCTTTGACGATGTCCTCACTATTAAC
Organism: Pinus albicaulis; assembly: GCA_034641835.2. NCBI lineage: Eukaryota > Viridiplantae > Streptophyta > Pinopsida > Pinales > Pinaceae > Pinus > Pinus albicaulis. Next base: position 791,163,315 of record CM076575.1, on the reverse strand, counting down.
ATTTCAGAATATTCTTGGGCTTTGGTGATGTCCTTAGTACTAGCTTTGACATCATTAACTTCATTATCATTGGATTCTTGATTGCTCCTTTTTCCTGACTTGGAATGCTTTCTTCCTCTACATTTTTACCTCTTTCTTCAATAGGCCATGACACTTCAATTTCATTTGAATAACCTTGGATATAGTCATCCTCAAATATAACATCTCTACTGAGTGTATATTTTTCCAAATAAAAAATATGATATTCCATAGACTCTCCATTGTACCGTAACAAAAATACTTCTAACCTTTACCCTCGTGCTTATGCACTTTTTTGAGAAAAAAGTACACAGACATTGCAAAGAAACACTTTGGGATGACTCTCCCCTAGTTTCTCATCACTTCAGGCTTCTTTAGGTGTAATATTCCTTGCAATTTTCATTGTATTTCTATCAAAATACACTGGTGTACTAATTGCTTCAACTTAAAAATTATTTGATAGATTTTACCTTTTACCATTCTCCTCACCATCTCTACATCTATCCTTCCTTTGCAACATTTCTTTCTCTGTGAATGCCATGAGACTTGTAATACCTATAAAATATTGAAATGATGGTGTAATATTCACTTGTGGCCTCATGCCAGCCTTACATGTAATTAAGGCTATAAGTCTACACATGTGCAACCACAACATTTTATTGTATTTTTTCAATATATACTATTTTAGGCTAAGGCCAACGTAGTCAACTTCATCGGAGCTAGCACCCCACTAGCCATCTCTACATCTATCCTCAATTTGTGAAGATGTCCTCACTATTAACATTCCAAAATCTTCTCGGGCTTTGTTGATGTCCTTAGTACTAGCTTTGTCATCGTTATTTTCATCACAAATTATTTTTTCATGAGCTAAGTGTTGTCTTATGTGATTCTTTAGCTTATGGGCACCTACATCTCATGTTTCTCATGTTCATGGGTTCATCTTCTCTCCTCTTCGTGTTTATGATTTTTTATTTATTTATGGTTTTTTGATTGTTTACATTCAATACTTGTTTATCTCTTGTAATCTCAACATGGTATCAAAGTAGGTGTGAACTTTCCTCTTTGGATTATCTCATTTCTTTGAGGGTTTTCTAAATTTTTTCCTCGGGTTTCACCCATGTTCAATGGCACACTGCAATGTTGATCCAGAAGTGGTTCAAAATCATCTTTTCTAAGGTTTCTTCCTTTTAGAGCTTCCAAGTAAGGCTCAATTTTTACTATTTTGATCAAGGGAATTGCTTAGCGATGGAATTTTTTGGGTTAATTAGTCGATCTGTTAGACTAATGGCCAATGAAATTTCCCCAAGGGTTGCAGGACTAGGGTTTTTTGATCATCTTCATTTTAGAGTTTCAAACCCTTCTTTCATGCACACCTTCTTAGGTGTATGCAAGGGATCTCTTAACCCCTTTTATCTTTAAATTTGTACTTTTCCCTAATCAAAGTGGCTGGTTATTCTTGGGGAGAATTTATTTAGGATGCTACTAACACACATTTATATGCACATATTTTACTGCACTATGCATGTTGGGCTCTACCCATTTTAGGATATGATGATTTGGCTCATTCATCATTGGAGGCTTTCCTTATTTTTTAGGAAATTCTTGTTTTATATTGGATGCCACGGTTGATGATGTGAGGCATATGTAGAAAAATTTAACTATCTAGCAACCTTAAGAGTTTTAAGTTTTTGCTCAAATATGTTTTCGATAGTACCAAACTAGAAGGTTTGATATACTTGAAGTAAACAGAAGGCTCTAAAATATTACTATTACACAACCTATTAGCTTTGTAACCTATCCTATTTTATATGCTCGAACAACCTTACCCTATGTCGGGCATTGTTAAGCTTTGCACTGACTGATAGGAACCTACTTTTGTCATCTATGGGTCTTATTCCCTTTTTTCTTGCAATATATATATATATATATATATATATGACATTTCCAACTTGTTCGTTCCAAACTTGTTGAAAACTTGTTTGATTGTGATCGTGTTAAAGCAATTTTTTTAGGACCAAAGTAAATCAATCGTATAGTGCCCTGAAGCAATTGTTAATTTTTTTAAAGGATTGAAAAAGGGTCATATAGATCAGTTTGTATGTTGTATAGGGGTTGAATAAATGATCCATAAGTGACAAGTCTGTGTCAGTCATGGCAAAACCAGAGTGGTTGAAATAAGGGTCAAACCCTTCTACAAATAGGAAAAGGAAACTGTGCGAAGAAGGGGTGGACGACATTTCGATTGGTAGAAAAGGATCTACTAGTATCACCTCAAAGAAGCACGTAGTTTTGAGTGTATTTTTCCAAGAGAGGTGGGAAGGTATTGTTAACAGTCGTCGGTGGAAGAACTGTGGCTTGAATGCAAGTATGCACTCGAAAAAAACAAAACCACAAGAAGCATAAGGTGGCAACTCACTAAGAAGGAAGCAACGCGGGCTAGACTAGTCGACACCACTCAACTGTTGAGAAACGGCGAGGGAAAAGACACACAAATGACCGATAGAAAGGAAATTGTCTGCATAGTTTGTGGATGGAGGAGTGCTATTAGAGCTAGCTTGACCTGTTTCAGTGCAGGTTTAGTAGCCACCACACGTGGTCGAGTCATAGATCGTAGTCATAGGTAAGTAGGTGGGATGTTGGGTCGGGTGCAGGAGCCTGCATCAAACTTCCCGCGCCTACATCCAAAATAGCTTTCCTTAAAAATGGTGCATGTTCTCAAATATAGTTGTTTAATAAGCATACATCCTCATGTGTCACATTTGGGAAAAGAGTTGTAGGGAATCTCCACAATTCCCTCGCTGCCCATGTCTTTCCTTGTACCAAATCACTAACATTTGTGCATAGACTTTACTAAATAGCAGATATTTTCTCTCTTCAACATCTCATAATTGTAATGAACAATTACCTCAAGATGTTGGTTATCAACGAACTTTTCCTCATGAGAAGGTGTCTTATCTTGAGTAGAAATTTTCTCATCAACCAACCATTTTGAGGTAATTTATAAAGAGGACGATAGAATAAATTTAAGAGAGATAGTTAAAGATGACTTCATATTTCCCTAGTTTGGTAGGGGAGTGATCCGAATGTAAAATGGCATCAACTCATGTTATTCATCTACCCATATTATCCATCTACCCATGGAATTTACCCATGGTATTGTAAATGGCATCGACTCATGGTATTCATCCACCCATGATATTTATTCACCCATGGTATAAGTAAACCCATGTGCATGCCATCACCCATGTATTCAACCACACATGGGTTTTTCCATGGCCTTTGTAAGTGGTATCTACCCATGGTATTGGCCCATGGTATCCACCTATGGTATTCTATCTCAAAAAAAGGCTATAAATAACAAGCCTCACTTTGTAAAAGGATAGATGGTCCACCACAATGTAGCTTCTACATTTATTCTCTATTTTAATAAAACAAGTTTTTTTGTGGTTTTATTTGCTTTGTGCTATCTCTCTTTTCTGGCATTCTAATTTTGCAGATCATGTGAGATCCATTTCAATTTTCTTAAATAGTGGGGGCCTCCCTCCAAGATCCAGATCAATGGTATCAGAGCAGGTTATGCCTCCATGGGAATGAGGGTTTGAAACATATTTCAGTTTCAGTGTTTTGCAGCAATCTTCAACAAAATCCATGAATTTTTTTGGGCGACGAGTTTTCAGATCAGATCTGAAAATATTGGTGAAAATTTTACAAAAAAAAAGACCAGATCTGGGTTCCTTGCGAAAAAATACTCAAATTCAAAAAACAAATCAGCCAAATTGGAGTTTGGATGAGGGAGATATCGCTGATTCAAAATCAACAATGTTGAAGCAATTTTTTTGACGGCAATTCATGGACGGTGGCTCTCCTGTCATTTTTGGAAATTTTCAGTGAAAATTTTTAGAAGAATGGATATATATCTGAGCTCCTCTTGAAAATTCACCCAAGTTCAAAAAAAAAAATTTGGTCGAATCAGAGTCCAGATGTGGGAGTTACCGTTGATTTAAAATCAACTATTTTTTTTAGAAATTTTGTGACGACGAGACAGTTCCAGCATGAATATGAGAGTCTAGAGTCTCTAGATAGTGGTTTCAAACACATGAGAAGATGCAAAATGATCATTAAATTTCCAAAAATAGGTTATAATAAATATTCTGAGTTATATTGACTGAGTTATGCTCATTTTAAATCCGGAGCAACAATCGGAGTGGGTTCCCTTTGGAGACGTGCCCTCCCACCCCGCTTTAGTAGGCACCTGCTTCACATTCAGCAGTTTCATCATAGAATCATTCGGCTTGGGTTATTTGGAGATGTGCCCTCCCACCTCGAGATATGTAGGCACCTGCTATTTCATCAACAATCAACATCACGGTTATGGGTCAACCACACAAAATCTTTTTCATCGAAGTCCATGCTAGGCCGCACACTTTTAGTCACACAGTTGGTCACAAGAATTATAGGGTATCTCTATCCTCGGATCTTCGTTTGTCATTATTTTGGTTCATCTACAAACACACACTTCATCGAAGTCCATTTGCTAGGCTGCACACTGTCAATATCACAGTTGGTCACAAGCATTACAGGGTATCTCTATCCTCGGATCTTCGTTCATCACAGTTATGGGTTAACTACACAAAACTATTCTCTTTAGTGGTTCTTCATATTCAAAAAATGCTTCTCGGGAGGGAACTTCACGCAATGGAGACCATTGCTTCTTAAGGAGGGAGGAATGATCCGAATGGAAAATGGCATCGACTCATGTTATTCATCTACCCATATTATCCATCTACCCATGGAATTTACCCATGGTATTGTAAATGGCATCGACCCATGGTATTCATCCACCCATGATATTTATTCACCCATGGTATGTATCCACCCATGTTATTCATCCACACATGGGACTTACCAATGGTATTGTAAGTGGTATCTACCCATGGTATTGGCCCATGGTATCTACACATGGTATTGTGACTCAAAAAATGCTATAAATAACAAGCCTCAGTTTGTAAAAGGACAGATTGTCCGCCACAATGTAGCTTCTAAAATTATTCTCTGTTTTAATAAAACAAGTTTCTTTGTGGTTTTATTTTCTTTGTGTTCTCTCTTCTTTTCTGGCATTCTAATTTTGCAGATCTTGTCAGATCCATTTCAACTTTTTAGATCTTGGGGGCCTCCCCCCCAAGATCCGGATCAGGGAGGTGGGTAATGAGGCATTGATGGATCAAATATAATTTGGAAGAATTACAAACAATTTTGCATTATTTCCAAAAGTATAAGAACCCTCAGTCACTTTGTGGGACAATAGAATTCTTCTAGTGGTTCTATGACTTCCTTCAAACATACGAAGAATTGTTGAAAAATTAAAATACAAAAGCAGGATTTGGGAGCTTTCAATTCAACATTTCAGGCTTTAATCCCAAAAATTAGACAAGAATGAGATGATCTCAAACCCATATCACTATGTAATTGCATCTAGAAAATCTTTGCAAAAATTATTGCATGTAGGGTCAAAATCCACTAAGTTTATTCCATGCCATTAGAAAAATTTTTCATCCTTTCTGGGAAACAAATCCATTACGGAATAGGAGTAGCCCAAGAAGTAATTTATAACATCAAACCAAAAAATTACAAGCAATGTTAGTGAGTTTGTCTTTCCAAGGCATATGATAGAGAAAATTGGCTTTATTTAGGGCTACTCATTCATATACGGTTCAATGTGCAATTGGTTAACCAGATAATGAACAATCTTTCCTCAATATCTTTGCAATTCTAATTAATGGCTCAACCTATTCTTCTATCATGCCTACAAGAGACCATGGGTAGGTATGACTAATGGCTTCTTTGTTATTTTTGATTGTAGAGTAGGTGGTCTCAACAGAGTTATAACAGAGTCAAAAAGAACTATAAGCTTGACAACTATACAAATAGAAATTACCCTAAACTTGACATATTTACTCTTTGTTGATTAAGTTTTTCTTTTGGATGATAGGATCAAGGTAGATGCAATTATGCTGAAGGACCCCACCCTTGAGGAACTAAAATTCCTACCTTAAAAACTACTAGGTCAAGTACTCTATAGAGATCACTTCCATTGCATAGTTTCTGTTAGCACTCAGATTGAACCTCAAGGCTAAGAAGAGGCAATCCGAGGTAACCACAAACCAAGATTTTGATTTGACACCTAGCCCTGCCAGACCAGAGAGGGCTCTCTCTTTTCCAATGAAGGGTGGATGCAATAAGTGAATCTTAGGCTAGCTATGAAGTACAGGGATTTGATTTGAAATTTTTGGGTCGAAACAACAAGAGATAAAAAATCATTGGGCTATGGAGTCGAGGCTGGTTTCTACCTGCAAACTTGGGGCAAAATAAGCATTATGCTCAGCCAGATAAATGATGTAGATGGGAGAAGAAAAGAGGAGAAATCTCGCTGCCCTGCAGGCATTAATCAATGGATGAATCTCCAGTGGAAGCTTTAGCAGAAAGGAAAACAAAGGGTTATTAAACAGAGCAACTAACAAAGGATGGATTCTGTAAAAACAACCACTGCATTTAACAACATAGTCATTGTGAAAGGAGCATCATGCATGGATGGATTCCTAACACTTCCTTTAGAGAATGTTGTAACAAAATTAGTAGAAAAACACAATATGAAAATGATCTTATAAGGAAAACATGCTGAACATGAAACACTGTGATGGATCCCAAATTTTAAAGGGTAGAAACTGCTTCATTAACATAATATTTAGGAAAATTTGCACAATCCAAAGCAGCAGTCTCTCTGTTGAAAATCAAACCCTTACATCCTCAAAAATATTCCTATATATACCCTATTACAAATTTATTTTGATTCCTCTACATAGGAATCAAAATAAAAATAAAAAATAAAAAATATTTGTGCTGGCAAGTAAAATAAATTCAATTAAAACTAAAGAATTTAATTAAATCATCTAAAATAAAATGAGTTTGCTGCAATATGTCGAACTGTTAGAATTTTGCTGGAGTTTGTTCATGAAATCTAGGATTCCTTCGCTGAATCTGAGCCTAAAAACTCTACCTCTTGAGTGCCTCGTTGCACCTTATTGCACAACTGCCCTCAAATTCTGGAGATGCATTTGCCACTTTGCCGAAATTGAGAAAAGGTCTCCAATATTTTAATGCTAAAAATATGAGTCAAATCTGCTACATATGTTCTTTGAATCTGAAGATGAATCGAACACCCAATTATTGCAATGACTTCCACCTATGCCATTTTTCAAGCCTTGTTTGTTCCAAGTTTCAATTTTAAAGGATCTAGAAAGCTCTAAGGAATCTGAAGAATCATGATCAATGGCACTGAGATCCCCATCCTCTATCACATAGGCAGGACAGGATGGCTTGTAAGCAATTTTTGTTTTAACCTCCAGTCCATTAATAACATCATTGTGCTTTCTCAAAGCTGAATGTGTTTTCACTGCTTGTTTAAATGGGTTCTCCAGCTTTTTTCAAGACAACATGTAAATGGGCCTCCCTAACACCCCGAATATCTAAAGATGATAACAAAGCATCAAATGCCTCAGCAGTGTCAATAACCTTCCAAATGCCATCCTCGATAGATAAAATTTTAAAGGAACATGCCCACTGGCCCTATCGAATTTTAGTAACATTATCCCATTTATCTTCGGGATAAAGAAACCCATTTGCGAGACAAAAAAACCCTTGTTTTTCTTTCAATGTCTCTGCTGAAGTCAATATTCAGCTCACAATCCAGCACTAATGCTGGAACCTTCTGAATACTGGAATGTACATTCTCTCCTTGCAAAAGAAATGTGCGATCTTTGATCTCAGGATGCAGAGACGTATCAATATCAATAGGTAATTAGCTCACAGACAACAACCTATGACTTACCACATTGAGCAGGGAAGAGCCAGTTCTCATGCTTTTCATGCAAACCTCTCAAATAATATAATGACACACTATTTTCTTCTGCTCTATTTCGTAAATGCAAACGTTTATGGCATGTGTTTGGATTGGCCCTCAAGTAAATAAATCCATCAGGAACAAGCCCAGGTAAAATAGAAACAACTGGATCAAACCATGAATCATAGATGCTAATCTCCATCCCATTCATCCACTTTGTCTCATGAATAGCTCACACAAACACCATCCGATCGCTGAAAACACTTCTTTCCATGAGTTGTAGAGGCTTTAATCCAACTTCAAACTCTCTCTCTTGCATCACCCTCGTTACAAAAACGTAATTCTAAAATGTGTAAGCATACCATTGAGGTTCAACATAGAAAGCATCTAATATATTGAAATGATCAGGCCCAATGTCTTGCCACTTAGAAATAGGCTCAGGAACCACCTCTACAAGGTCACGTAACTCAAGTGTCTCATTCAAAATCCTCTGTAGAAATGTGGTTTTTCCAACAATAATATTACCTTCCACACAAAATAGTGAGCCTCTTTTTCTGCATTTTTCTCTCTCCATCCTGCACGGTTTCTTCTTCCAGCTCTTCATCCACACTGTCCTTGATGTAAGAAGTTATACTCTCTGCATGTTTCTTGTGGATGATCCCAATGGAACTACGTAGAAACTAAACCATCTTTTCACTACCATCTCCAAAACTGTTAATACAATGAGATGATAGACACTTTGGTCAATTATATTCCTCCACATAGAATCACTGATAAAACTTCCAGTTCTTCCTACAGGTAATCTTTTCATCAAATCATCATTTGGAGGTTCTGTTGCCAGTGCCAAAGCACCAAGTGTATCCATAATCAGATTGACCCAAAGAAACTAAACTAAAGTGAGGGGGGCAGTTCCTGTTATACATGCAAAAACAAAATTCAAAACTAGAGCAACCACATTAACTATCAGCTGGAACTGCACAAATTTTTGAATGTTTACATATACTGAACGCCCCCATTTTTCTACATTTACAATTGTTGCAAAATTTTCATCTAAAATTTCCACATCTGCTCTTTCCTTCACAACCTCAGTCCCAACAATGCCCATAGCAAGCCCAATGTTGGCTTCATGTAAAGTTGGTGCATCATTTGTGCCATCACATGTCACAGCAAAAACTTCTCCCAGAGTTGTGCGCAACTGTCTCACCAAGGTGTGCTTGTCCAATGGTGAAGATCGTGCCATAACCTGAATCTTTAGTATCAGAGTCTTCATCTTTTCTAAGCTCTTTTCATGAAAATCAGGTCCTTCAATTGCTACACCATCATTTATTAAAATTCCACACTCTGCTGCAATTGCTTTTGTTGTGTTAATATTGTCACCAGTGACCATCCTCACTGTAATACCTGCAGCCCTACAGAGTTCAACAACTTCTTTGACACCAAGACGCACAAGATCCTTGATGCCAACAATGCATATACATGTATAACCATTTGTAGGAATGTTTTGTCTCCACTTTTGACCCTTTAGCAACATCATAACAACATAGGTCAATGAGGCCAATGATAGCTGCAAGGGATGTCTGCAGATCATGATTCATGTTTGCAAAAATAATGCTTTAATGGTTACTCTTTCTCTCTGATTTCTTTGTTGCCTCAATTTTTCGAATTAATCCTGCACAAAGGTGTATTTCTTTGCTTGTATCTCTTGTAAGTGAAAAAATGAAAAGCCAGCTTACAGGGAACATGCAAACCACCAATGTGATTAGAAGAATCAATGTTTTCTGACTTTGACTTATCATGGGACCCCAAATGCTTTTATGTGGAATAATCAAAACAAATACCAGGGCTTTTCCAGCCAGAGAAGTGAGGCACTTTCTAATGTATATTGTGCACCTTGAATTCTTGCATCAGAGGTCCTGAAAGTTTCATTGCCCAATCTGGATATATTATCCAATTTACTTTTGAGATACAGAGCTGCTCCTGCCACCACAACATTACTAGATTTTTTAGCTTCCAATAGTATAGGTTTTTCTACATCACCTTCCACATGGAAAGTAGAACCCGTTTGTGAAAGAAAATAACCATCTTCTGTGGCTAGATACATATCAATACCTTGAAGGTCAAATTGCATTATGATGTTTGTTAAACTACTCATTGGCACTCCTAAATCCACAACACTAGAAGGAGCTGCATTATATGAATCTTTAACAGAAGCCAATGACAGGAATAAGAGTTCTTTAGACTGACCAAATGTCAAACCCCAAGTAGTGAGTCCATGCTCACTATATAGTGCATCTTGAAACCATTTTGTTTCCCAGAAAGCATATGCACTTGTTTGAATCGCATCTCCGAATGGTTGTCCTGTGCTAAAAGTAGTTGACTGATGATACCAGAGATATCCTTGACTCCTTTCAGCTAATACATTTCTCTTTGAATTATTGGTTGTATTTGCAAACAGGATGAATGTCTCAGTAAAATTTGAATAGTAAGAGATGAGTAATCCATTTTTTCCCATGAAGAAAACTTGTGTTGTGTATGGATTATTTGAGTATACAAGGAAAGTGCAAGCTTTGCCTGCTCTTCTTATGCCGAATATGAAGACAAGATTCCCTTTAGTATAGATGACACCATCAGATTAGCTAAATGGGTTGCAGATGCATTATTTCCCTCAAGAACTGATCTCATGCTTGCTTTGGCATATGTGAGCCATTCACCACAAAGATTATTGGAAACAATAGCAACTGAATGTTGAGCATGTTTTGATGCAAAAGACCATGTTATTATTGTCATGGTTATAACAATTGCAATAAGGAACACCTTTAAATAATAAATCATGAGAAATATTTTCAAAGTGACATCAAGAAGCATCTTTGTGACTATATAGCCCAATATCATAAGCTCTTGGGAAGAGAGAAGGGCAGTGTCAAATTGTCAATACCCACTCTCTTGGCATTCAATATACTCTGGAAAGTCTTTGCCAACAAGGAAGTAGTCACCTCGACCATAGCCCACTGGATTTGCAGCTATAAACCATGAAAAAGGTGAGAAGTTTTCACAATGTAAAATTATAAGGACACATGTTAATCTAGGTTGTCATTGATGATGACAGTGACCGGGATGGCAAATATTCTTGCATGATCTAAATGCCCATAATACTCTAGAAGATGCCTTAGCCCTAACACATTGATAATACTAATGATGCCCTTAATATACATGAATGAAAGCCTAAGTGTATGGAACCCTAAGCATATGAAGAAGGAGCCCTAGACATAAAATTTTAAGAGCTGCCATGAATAAAATTAGAATGACAGCCTCACAAATTTAAGTTTCTTGATGGTAAAATGACCTTACTTAAAGTTGGGACTGCCATAGGCTTGAAGAGGGCAATTTTCCCTTTCTAACAAGCTATCACTTGCCCTCTAACTCCTTCTAGTTTGAGAGAAAATTGATTTTCAAGTTTGAATATAATATTTTTAAAGGCTAGCCGACCTAAGCCTACCTGTCCATGTCGGCCTCCCTCCAAGAGACGTGTCCCTTTATTAAAGGTCGAAGTCCTATATAAATATGACGTCCAACACCTCATTTCAACCATTAATTCGGTCAAAAATTCAGAAATTGAGCACAGAATTAAGAAGGAGGCCGAGAAGGACTTTGGCATCACGTTTTGGGCTAAATATTTGTGATTGGGTTACCTCAGGCTATTGGACAGCTCGAACTAGGACAATCATATTGAAACCTAAAGTATACACATGTGTTTGCAGCATTGAATTGTTCTCATTTTCTGGAGGACAGAACTCTGATCTTTGTTACAGATTGCAGTCCCATGGAGGCTAGGCTCTAGCATTGGTGGCTTGGAACTACAACTCAGTTCTGTAGCTTGCAGTCCCATTGAAGAACTTTGGACCAATGATCCAAGGCTTGTAGAGGCTCGGATTAGTTAGCATTTATACCTCAAATCAGTGAAATAAATCCACAGACCTGTGATTATATTAAATCGAACCTCAGACTTGTATTGCAACCTAGTTTAGGCTTGGAGTAGCTCAGTCCTGTGGATAGGTTTCTCCTTAACTCAGACTTCAGGGTAGCTCGGTGCTATTGGTTCAGTTACCTGTGGCAGCTTCTGTGTGGAGAGATTGAACTTGCCTCCTGTAGAAGCTAGCATTACAGAGGGCTGTCTCGGATTGCAGGTTATTTTGGATTGCAGTCTTGGACTATGTCAAATCTGTAAGTTATCTTGTCTCAATTGTTAAGTTATTGGCTACAACAGGTTCATTATCTAAAGCAGTGAAGTAGGAGGAGTACTGAAGATATTCTTTTCCTGTCATTTAAGAAGCAATTAATAAGGACATCATCATCACTGTTAGAGAATGTGACCTACAACAGTTCAAGAAGTAAAAGTGGTACCAAAGCACAACCACATAATCAAGAACAGTGTAATCACATCATCAAGGGAAGAACACATTCAGTTCTCAGAATTGAAGGAAGAACAAATGCATCAGTTTTATCATTAGAACAGATCTTAAGCATTGAAAATACAACATAAAACATCTTGTTTGAATGAGAATCTTTGGAGCATTTTTGTCCTGGAGCAACATTATAATAGTAGGGAATACTTGAAGAACACAATACTTTCCGCAGGGAATACTTGAAGAACACAATACTTGCAGCAGTTTTTGGACAGACCCTTGTAGACTTCTTGTTGAAGCAGTGTAGAAGTTGGTCTTGGTGACATTCTTGGAGACCTTGATTGAAGCCCTCATGGAGTGACCTTGGAAAGATTGTTTGGGTACCATGAAGAGTTGTGGAGACACCTTCATGTGAAGAATAAGGTTGTCATTGATGACGTAATGTGGAGACTACAATGAAGACTAAGTGAATATTGACAGGGCTCGTTGAAGAAGACATTGGGAGCCGTAAGAATAACCAAATATATCTTGACAGAATGAAGTAGGAGGTTGGAGCCTCATAGAGACAAGGTTGGTGCCTTGGTAGATAGGGTTGGGGCCCTTGAGGTTGGTGCCTTGGAAGATAGGGTTGGAGCCCTAGAGGATAGGAGTCCTCAAGAGACCAGGTTGGAGCCTGTACGAGATATAGGGTTGGAGCCCTTGAGGTTGGTGCCTCAGAATTGACAAGGTTGAAGCCTTGGAAGTCCAAGTCGGTGCTTGGCAAATACAGGTTGGAGTTTGGGAGATTGAAGGTTGGTGTTTTCATCTAGGGTTGGAGCCCTACATATATTGTACTTGATTTATTGTAAAGAAGAAATTAATAAAAGCATTTATTCTTACTGTTCATTTTGTGTTCTAAATATAAGTGATCTAACTAGTAAAAATAACAATGGAAAAGAAATACCGATTCACCCCCCTCTCAGTATTTCCAACAACACATGCATTAGGCGTAACCAAGAGTCAATCATTCATTTGGTCATATCTTTTGATCCAGAAGCCGGTTTTGGGAGTGCGATATTCCGTTGGAAAGCTCTTTCCGAGCTGCTTCTGATGAAAAAGTTTAGGACGTGATTTGCACTGAAGCTTATGTGAAAAACATCCGTGAAAACTATACATAGTAAGAGTCCAATTTGATCGCTGGTGACAGGCTGCAAAGACTGGAACTAACACTTTCTTCCCATTTACAGCTGTAATGATGTCCCCAAGACAGGCCGAACATAAGAATCTCATTTTGTTGTTTTTAGTCTAGCTTTTCCAACTGGTCCATCTACAGGACCATCAAGCACCAAAACTCTAGTGACACTCAGTTGCTCAACGGACTCATCCAATGCAAATTTAGTGCCCAAAATGGGTCAAGTAATTTTCTGAAAATTTACTAACTGATCAACAATGAAACTTATAGATCTACTGGAATTCAAAAGCCCACACCAGGTAATGCTCCTGATGGAGAGTACATATAAGTGTTTATGCCAATCAAATTTCCTGAACTATCAAGAAGAGGACCTCCAATGGTCCTTTACCATTTGTCTGGATCACATTGTGTATTGGATGGCCAGTTGCAGCTGAAATTATCTACCTGGAAAGCCCACTAATGATAGCAGTCATCAAGGTGTGATCCAAACCAAATGGATTCCCAATTGCATACACTTTTTGTCCTACAAAAAGATTTGCAGAAATTTCAACTGCCATGGGTATCAATTTATCTTTTGGTGCATTCATCCATAGCACTGCAACATCGTTATCTTGATCATGTCCAACTACCTCTGTGTCATGTGTTGACTAAACACCAATAGTTACTCTCAAATATAACAAGAAATTTCTGTCCTGATATGCTTTAGAAATATCTAAAACTGTCTAATAAGTAGGTGGGAGAGCTTTAATTATGACTGTAAGTTTATTTCAAAATAACACATGAAAATGCACCAAAATTCATGTCTAGACTCTTTATAAGTTATAAATACTCATCTGAGCAGCATGCCTCAAACATTCTTATGCAATTTGAGTTATTGCATCAAAAGGCTGATTTCCAACATCATCTCTACTTTAAGTAGATATTGTTGGATGAAAGAGAAGTTTGCTAACATTGATGCTTAAGTAATAGGGTTGGTTACTCAAGCTAACATAGAAGGAATTTTGGCACTACGAAGTTCGGTTACTACTTGGGATATTTACAAAGTGTTGTTGCAGGGACATGAAAGTCATCATTTGGTTGAACACTTTTGTACTCTCCTTGATTGTAAGTTAGATATCCTACAAACCATATAGTATGGTTAGCCTCCTTTTAGGTAAGGATGGGCTTCCTTGACCCTCTATAATGATGTTTACAATTTGGGGACTGTTGTAGCTCCTGGAACAGTATCTTGGTTTGGTAATTGATGTGGATCTCATGTTTGAGTTTATGGATAGGCCCAGGATTAGAAGATCATAATATGATTTGGGCAAGATATCACCACCTCCTTTGTTTCGGTACTATAGCAATGAAGATCACTTTGAAATTCCTTTTCCAAATTTTTCCTCCAAACAACTCCTAAGGCCTCCTCAAGCTGCCCGTCTAACTGATCCACACGATAGTCATCACTTTGACCCAATACTTGACAAACTCTCGCTCCACGTTTGCTGCCCAATCATTGTGGCAACTATCACTGGTTTAGGGCATATAACCATGATATTTTTCCCCTCATTGACTTCCACATGCTGCCCTATCACGATTTAAAATTGATCCACAAGTTAGGATCCAACATCTACAAGAATGCATTGAAATACATACCTTAAGGTCACTGTTTTGAGATCTCCTTCATTGCTACAATCTAGGCCTTGTTAGGGAATCACACAGTCCATTCTTCTAGCCTTCAATTCTGCCCAGAATTTCTCTAGATGAAAGTGGCTGCCCTTTGGAAGTACCCTCCTCCTCAACGCTATTGTCCTGGGCATGAGTACATTCCTTTGGATTCACAAGTTGAAAATATTTTTACAAAGCCCCTAGAAAATGCAAAGTTTAAGATGCCGAGGGAGAGACTAGGTTTGGTGGAGAAAACTTTCCTTGCAAAGAAAGCATTTATAGTTTTTATCTATTGCTCAATTAGCTCTATAACACTGATGGCATATCAATAAGACTGATTTATACCATGTAATGATATGCTCCAACAGATCCATCTTCCTAGTTTCCTATGTGCAACAAAGAGAGAGCAAAGTGATGGCTGGACACTAATTTGTCGTGGAAGGAAAGTGGCAACGATGCAGAGAGAGAAAGTGAGGGCACATGCATGCTTCTAATTTGCATATACCAGACTCATCCTTGTCCCAAATTTAGAACTATTGTTCATATTTAGCATTCAAAATAGCTAGAGTTTGCTTTTACCAATTGTAGCATGTAATATCCCCAAATAGGGATAATAGAAAAATAACAATATTTCCAAAACTCGGGCACATAAAAATCTGAAAATTTATTGGTATATAAAAAATTCTACACTAAACCTAGATTTATATTCAAATCACTGATCTGATTTTTCTGCTAAAAGAAGTAAATTTCTAAGTATTTATGAACTTAGAAAAAGTACAACAAATCCCTTTATTTCTGCCCAGAAATTCCATAAATGAAATACAATGAATTTCTTTTAATTTTTCTAAGTTAAAAAAGAATTAAGTATGTACATTTAAACACAAAGCACCTTAGGCACTATTTTTTAAACCCTAGTCATCCTCTTGAATGTTCAAATTATTAGAGCTGTCATTTGTGTGAATACAATTTTTTCGGTTTCTTATGATTAATCATTAACCTATAAATCTAACAAATCTGTATATGCCCATTACTTCAATAGTTTTTACAGTAGTAGATGGTATTGGTTGCATATTGTTTAGTTTTCATTTATCATTCGTCTCATTTGATTGTACGTATTTTGTAGGTTATTGGCCATGTTTTTCTTGTAATAACGTTTTTGGACATTTTTTCTAGATAGTGCACTTTCTGGAGGTTTCTTTGACACAAGAACCAACTTAGAGGCACTAAAAGTTTCAGCATTTTGGGTAGCAGTTTCAGAAAAGGAGAATAAAAGTTTTTCCAATGTTTCTGTGAAGAATAATGTTGCAAATATTGGTGATGCTGCCAAGGTAGTTGTCAACAAGAAGAAGAAAAAGAAGATTTATATAATTCTTATAAGGTTCAAGGGAAGGAGGAAGATGTGAACCTTCCAGAACCATCCAAAGTAGTAACCGATGTTGTCAAGGGTAAGAATTCCTCAAAAGAGCCTGAGAAGAAAGTCCTGAAAGAAGTGGATGACTGGGAAGATGCAGTTGAGCTTTCAACTCCCATGCGTCAAGTAACTATTTTAGTTACTAAATGTTCAGGAGATAGAAAGTACTCGAGTGAGTTTTTTTGACAATCAAGGATCAGTGTAAAGATCTACCAAATCATTTTTGAAATTTGTCCAGACACTATTGAATTACTTGGAAATTCCCAAGCACTTGCAAGTCATGTAGGAGAGGCTGATGCATTAGCAAGCACTGCAAGAGGTCTTGAAAGGCAGCCGAGTGGGAATTATCTACTTGAACGTTGTGGGAGAAATATGGCTAGTTTGGATGATGATAGATGGGCCAAGCCGGTGGATGCTTTTGCTGCTGGCTGTGATATGGGGACGGATGTGGGTCTAAGTGGTTCCTCTTCTATGTTTCAACTTGGCTAAAGTTATAATACTGGCTTTGCAAGAAATACTTGTGCAACACAAATTAGTATGAATGGCATCCTTCCTGGAGGGCCTTATGTGCAAGCACCATTTCCACAAGTTGGATAAGTGAGAAATAATTTTGATGTGGGCAAGGTTTCTGATGAGGATCAGTTGAAAAATGACAAATTAAATCCATCCTTAATAAATTAATGCCCCAAAAATTTGAAAAACTTTTTGAACATGTCAAAGAAGTGAACATTGACTCTGAATCACGTCTTCATGGTATAGTATCTCAAATATTTGACAAAGCCTTGATGGAGTCGACTTTTTGTGAAATGTATGCAAAATTATGTTTTCAACTTGCTGCAGGATTACCAGAATTTTATGAAGATAATGAGAAGGTTGTTTTCAAGTGAGTTCTTTTGAACAAATGCCAGGAAGAATTTGAAAAAGATGAAAGAGAAGAGGCAGAGGCTAAGAAAGAAGAAGAGGATGGTGAAAAAATCCTTTCAGTAGAAGAAATACAGGAGAAGAAGGCTGCAACACAATGATGAATGCTAGGAAATATAAGGTTTATTGGTGAGCTTTATAAAGAAAGTATGTTGACTGAAATAATTATGCATGCATTCATCATGAAATTAATTGGTGAATTTCAACATGCAGAGGATGAAAATCTTGAAGCTTTGTGCAAACTGATGAGCACTATTGGTCATATGATTGACCATTCAAAGGCCAAGGAAAATATTGATGCTTACCTTGATAGGATGACAAAAATGTCCAATACCCAAGGGCTTCCCTCTAGGCTGAGGTTCATGTTGAAGGTTCTGATTGATCTGAGGAGGAATGGATGGAAACAAAGGTGGAAGGTTGAGGGCCACAAGAAAATAGAGGAAGTGCATCGGGATGCTATGCAAGAACTACATAGATAGGGAGGCCACTCTCGAGGTACCAATATGGGATATGCAAGTCGCAGACTTGTGACACCACTTGATCATGGTGTGAGAGGACCTGCGATGCCACCTTACATGGCATGTTCACAAATGGGTTCACTTCCACATATGGGTGGGATTAAAGGGCCACAACCCCATATGGGACCATGTGATTGTGGATTCACCAGTCAAGATGCTCAGATTGTGGATTGTGCTCAATTTGAAAATTGGTTTATGCCAAGCCCTTCAACACACAGTTCTTCTGATGATGGCCACTTGAATCTTGGTCCTAAGGGAGGTCTTGGAAAGGGAATAGAAGGGAGGGCTCAACCTCTACCATATGCCAAGAGTGCTCGAGTAGATATTCCACCATTCACATATTTGAGTGATAGACGAAGAGGTGTATGTATGATTTCAGGTTGCAGTTCCGACCAGATGCTAGTTGGTATGAGAGATGAAATTTTGACAAGGAATTATGCTGCAAAAAAAACTTTATTTGCAAAATCACGTGTCCAGGAAATAAATGTTTTGGATAATGACAGAAGAGAGTTTAAGAATTCATAATCATCAGGTGACAGAGGTGGGAAGACTGCAAATGTTGAATTTCAACAAGTGACAAGGTTGTGTCAATCATGGCAAAAACAAAATGGTTGAAACAAGGGTCAAACCATGCTGCCAATAGGAAAATAAAACTGTGCGAAGAAGGGGTGGGCAACATTTTGGTTGGCAGAAAAGGATCTACCAGCATCACCTCGAAGAAGCATGTAGTTTCGAGAGTAGTTTTCTAGGAGAGGTGGGAAGGTATGGTCGAAAGTTGTTGGTGGAAGAACTGTGGCCTGCACGCAAACCCGCACTCGAAAAAAACAAAACCACAAGAAGCATAAGGTGGAAACTCACTAAGAAGAAAGAAGCACATGCTAGACTAATCAACACCACTCAGCCGTTGAGAAATCGTGAGGAAAAAGACACGCAAATGATCGATAGAAGGGCAGTTGTCAACATAATTAGTTTGTTGATGGAGGAGTGCTATTAGAGCCAGCTAGACCTGTGTCAATGCAGGTTTAGTAGCCACCACACATGCGATCGAGTAGCCTAGTTGAAGTCACAGTGATGTGTTGTCAGGCACAATATGACCGAGAATTGGAGCAACTGCAGTTGACAAGACGGGAAGCGCATAGATCGTAGTCATAGTTAATTTGGTGGACTGTCGGGTCGGGTGCAGGAGCCTATGTCAAACTTCTTGCGCCTACATCCAAAATAATCATGCCTTCAAAATGGTGAACATTCTCAAATATAGTTTTTTAATAAGCATACATCCTCACGTGTCACATTTGGGAAAATAGTTGTAGGGAATCTCCACAGTTCTCTTACTGCCCATGTCTTTCCTTGTACCAAATCACTAACATTTGTGCATATCCTTTACTAAATAGATAATCTTTTCTCTCTTCAACGTTCATAATTATAATGAACAATTTCCTCAAGATGGTGTTTAGAAACAAAATTTGCTTCTTGAGAAGGTGTCTCATCTCGAGGAGAAATTTGCTCATCAACATACCATTTTGAGGGAATTTATAAAGAGGATGATAGAGTAAATTTAAGAGCGATAGTTAAAGATGACTTCATATTTCCTCAATTTTGTAGGTGAGGTGGGTAATGAGGTATTTATGGATCAAATATCAAGGGAATAATTACAAACAATTTTTCAATGTTTCCAAAAGTATAAGAACCCTCAGCCACTTCGCAGGACAATATAATTCTTCTAGGGGTTCTATGAATTCCTTCAAACAAAGCAACTAAGAATTGTTGACAAATTAAAATACACATGCAGGATTTGGGAGCTTTCAATTCAACATTTCAGGCTTTAATCCCAAAAATTAGACAAGAATGAGATGATTTCAAACTCATATCACTATGTACTTGCATCTACAAAATCATTGCAAAAATTAGTGCATGTAGGGTCAAAATCCACTAAGCTGATTCTGTGTCATTAGAACAAATTTTCATCCTTCCTGGGAAAAAAATCCCTTATGTATTAAGAGTAGCCCAAGAAGGAATTTATAACATCAAACCAAAAAATTACAAGCAATGTTAGTGATTTTGTCTTTCTAAGGCATGTGATAGAGAAAACTGGCTTTATTTAGGGCTACTCATCCATATAGGGTTCAATGTGAAATTGGTTAACTAGATAATGAATTGTCTTTCCTCAATATTTTTGTAATTCTAATTAATGGATCAACCTATTCTTCTATCATTCCTACAAGAGACCATGGGTAGGTATGACTAATGGCTCCTTTTCTATTTTTGACTGTAGAGTAGGTGGTCTCAATAGAGTTGTAATAGAAACAAATCAGATTCAAATTTTATAGATATAAAAGATAAAAACAAATGTCAATGTCTTTGTTTGATTGTTACTTGACTCTGCTGTGGGCATGTTACATGAAATTTGATTGGAAAAAGGATGGCGAAACAATGCATATCACGTCTTGTATATGGTTCATTTGTTGTTAGAGATCTCTTAGCCACTTGAGCCATCGACTTTGGAAATGTTTCTAGTAGGAATTCCTATAGTTTTTAATGTTGAGATTATTTAACCTCATAGTTATTTTGGGCAAGCAAATTTTTTAGGAATGCCAGACACGACATCAGTGGACAGGTAAACAAATCTTTTATAATTGCAATTTCCATTTCATGATATCCTCTCTTTATTGTTTAATTGTATTTTGGATGTTTCTTTTGATTTTGTTTTTTCTTTTAACACTTAGTATCATGTTCATTTAAACAAAAACCAAATCTTGAAGATGAAATTAGTATTACACTATATTGATTGGAATCCTTATAGCTATTTTGTGTTAAAATATTTTCATGACTATCAGAAAAGGTTACTTTCATGTTGTTATTTGAGTACATGTTGTTTATGTACTTGACTAAGTTCATGCGTTAGAAAATGAAATGTTGTTGTGAATAAAACGACAAGGATTAAACATCATACTTCATATTATTTGTTTTCACAAGTTATCTACAACTTGAGCTTTTTAGCATATAACTTAGCTGACATGATTTTTCCTAAGCTTTCCTTGAAATTTGAATACTAAGTTACTAAGGTGCTCTTTTCTATATATGGTGACATTTTATTTTCTTTGTTTATACAGGTTATCTGGCCACATTATAGTGGCCATTATTGCCCCAATGAAGAAAATTTGTTCGAGTTTCTTACTTGTATGGGGAAAAATGGCTTTGACATTGCTGATGTTGAGGTATATGTCGTATAAACTATTTATAGTCTAATTTAGTTTATATTCTAGTGTTCATTGTCTTTCATATCTTACACTCTACATTGTATCTTCTTTTGTTTTCAGAAAATGAACTCAGTATTGATGGTAAGAAGCAGGAATTGCAAAGAGGAGAGTAATAACATTGGAGCAACAAATGCAAAAAGAGAGGAGAATTGGTTTGGTGATACTCTTAGAGCCAGTATCCCACATAAGACACACATAAAGACTAATGGTCAAGTCTTCCGAGTTTGTGAATTCACCTACAATTCCTTGACAACACAATGATAATGTTGTGAAGTGATGAAACATCATTTTGTGTGTAAATTGTAGTCCAACCAATATTAAGTTGGAAACCCATATTGTAATACTTTAACATTTCATATAATATAATTTATGTGGTTGAAATTATTTATAGTTGCATTTGATATTGCTTGGTATTCTAATTAACATATTGTTGTACTATACAACAACCCTCCCTTTTTCTTAAATTTTAGAAATAAAATTCATTTAGAAATAGGGTCCCTTTTTCTTTTTATAGAAACAAAAAGCTTAGAAATAAAGATTCATTGTTTTGAAAAAGCTCATCTTTGTTTGTTTACAAACCAAATACAACATTCAAAACTTCCGATCCAATCAAATATAGAAGACCTTATCATAAAAAACAAATCAAGTTTAAAAGGCCAATGAATAACAATTGCAATCGGAGATCGGAGAAAACCCTTAGAGGAAATTTTATATACAAATCCAAAACCTCCGATGTGATTAGTTCGATCGCAAAACTTCAATCGCAAAGAGTTTAAGTTACTCATTCACATACTTCCGATGCGATGTGACCAGTCGCAATCACATGATCAGGATACTCTTTAATAAACTCTTTGCGGTCGATTGAAATTCCCCGATGCGACGTGCGTTATTACAATAAACACTTTTCAAAAGAAAACAAACATTTGTTCGTTTAAACGAAAAAACTTTTATATGGTGGACCCCACCGTCGGAAATCGGAGAAAGCCATTAACAATTCTTTTCGATTGAAACTCCCCGATTGCGATCTAAACAATCTAATTGGAAATCGGAAAAGTTTTCAATCGGAATCGGCCAATCGAAGAAATCTGTATTATGATATTTATGTGCCATTTCAAAACTTTCGATGTGATTGATAAATGACATTTATTACATTCGAAAAGTTCAGAATAGGTGAATATTATAATATTTTACAAGTGCCAAATCTCCATTTGTACGTGGGTATTCAATAACAAAATCAAATGAATATTGGTTGATGATTTCGTTTTTAATACGTGAGTGTGACCCAAAAAGAACATTTACGTGCTATACGAAACCAATAAATAACGAATCATTTGTTCATAAACATTCCGTTCAAGTTGCTTGTTTGTCACGACTGAAAGTTTATTGTTTTGCAGAGCCAAGGAACACCAAACCCTTTCATTCACAGACAAAGGGAAGTAATATCAAATGCAGAAATGTCGAAGAGAGGGAGAAGAGCCAAGACCATTGTTCCTGTTAAGTTTGTTGAGACTCCTACAGTCTCAAAAGAGAAGCCAACAAAACTGAGATTAGTTACAGATACATCATGCCAAGGGCTCGGGAGAATGACGTGGGAAGGAGTCTACAATCTATTGGAGAAAGAAAACCCCAAAGTCACAGTGGAAAAGGCATCAGTTCTAGATGAAGATAGCTCAGATTCCGACTCTGAGATTACTGAAAAAACACTTGCAAATTCATTTTTGCATCGAATTGCAGCCAGCGCAAGCATCATGCCTTATTATGCTGTAATTCGATGGGTCATCGATAGTGTGAAGATACAGGACAGAACGTTTGTTTCAGCTTCTGGAGTGTCTTTTGGATAATTTAAAGCAGAAGACATTAAGGCAATGTATCACCTTCTGGATCCGCAGAAGGTGTATAACAAAGAATTTATCAAAGAGTTCGCTGATAATAATAAAGTCCAATCTGATCCTATCAAAGATTGGAGGAAAAATCCTGAGAAGCACAGAAATGAAGCATCCGGTATGTATTCTGTAGATTCCCTCTTACCTCCGTATTGCTATGCCGCTGCCATGATGTGTAGATTATTTGGTAATGATAATTTAGCTAGGTTTTCTATACAAATGGTCCCATTAATCCTAGCTGCTATCAATTCCGACATTATGGACTGGGCTGTTATTCTTTCTGATAGAATGGCTAATAGAATACTCGAGTACAGACAAGATAAAACCGCTGGAAATTCCACTCCTTTTTTCTTTTGTGCCTATATTCTAGATGCTCTTTGTTTTAATTCCTAGTTTCCCTTGTTTTGATGGAAATGGACTCCCAAAGACCCTACCCCAATTCATATATATCATAAAATTCTTTGGAAAGTTCATTTCCAAGATAATGTGTATAGAATATGCCATGGTTTTCTTATCCCTGTTTTCCAAACCATTTTCAATCGCTTCCCTCCTAGATTCTACGATAAAGCTAAAAATAAGTGACTTATCCTCAATAGGAAATTGGTTTGAAGAGGAAAATTTACATACATTAGGATTTTGGTAGTATTGTGGAACCCCATGTTCTTCTCTCTGCTTATTGTTCCGGACAAACTTCTCGCCCAGGGAATTTCTATCAATTAACGAGTTGAAGGAATATCCAGATCTTTAAACAACAGTAAGAAGAGAATGTGGCCTCAATTCCCATTCAATTGTGGTCAGTTTACTTTAAATGACTTCAAACATGCTGAAAAGGAAGTCGCCAAAATAAAGGGTTGTAAATTTGCAACCATTCCAGGGAAAATGGCTTTCGAAATTTAGTCCAGATCTTAACATCCAAGCTGAAGAACATATTAATAACTTTATGCTGGCTGTAAATTTGAACGGAGTCACACATGAAGATGTTGTAGTTAGACTATTCCCTTATACTCTTCAAGGAGCAGCAGGATCATGGTACTTTTCATTACCTTCGGGATCCATAACAAGTTGGGCCATTTTTGCAGATCATTTTTTAACCAAATTTGGAGATGATCGATCAATAACTACTTTACTCAATGACCTCTCAAATTTGAAGATAGAACCCAAAGAACCCATTAAAGATTTCAACGCTAGATTCAACAAACTCTTGAACAAAATCCACACAAATTCACAGCCCATTGAACAAGTTAGAAGTGAATGGTATATAACTGCCTTACCCTCAAATATAGCAA
The DNA here is from genome assembly GCA_034641835.2 of Pinus albicaulis. Lineage (NCBI taxonomy): Eukaryota > Viridiplantae > Streptophyta > Pinopsida > Pinales > Pinaceae > Pinus > Pinus albicaulis. The sequence goes on along the minus strand of CM076575.1, from coordinate 791,138,903 downwards.
TTTTTGTAGATAGAGATGCAAAACCTACATTGGCCAAGAATATGAAAGAGGCTATTGCAGTAGAAAAACGAATTATTTCTCTAGAAAAGAAAAATGCTATGGAGGAAAGGAAATCGAAGAAAGTCAGCTTCAAAGATGATTCAAAGAAAAAGGCCAAAGATCCATATGACATGGAGGGTTTACAGAAAGTTCTTAAAACCATGTCAAATGAAATGGTTGAAATTAAAAAACAAGTAGCTAAAACTTCTACTAAAAAACCATTCCGAAATTTCAGAAGAAACCAAGTTGAATCTAAACCTCCTAATGCAATCTCTAATGCAGAATCATAAGAAGAAGAAGAAGAAGAAGATATATCTTTAGTATCAGAAGAGGAAGATGAGAATGAAGAAATAGCTGAATTACATGGAATGTGGGATTTTATCCTCCCTAATTCTGATAGTGAGGTAGAACAAGAAGCTATGCCTGTAAGTACTAGGAGTAAATCTACAGCAGATCCTATACAAACAGCTCCAAAAAAGAAAATCACAACTCCAAGTACCAAAGACAAATCCCCTGTAAAGAAAGCTTCTCCATTACCTACTCAAAATCAGCCATCTTCTTCTAATCCTCCCACATCGACAACAAAGACTTTAGTGGTGTCAGATCCTATGGAGTACAACATTGTTGAAGACATGAAAAAATCAAAGCCAATATTTCCTTACATGAACTCAGCAAACTAAAACACCAGTAGAAGTTTCTATTGAAAGAATTAAACGCTACACCAATTGCTCCTTTACCAAGCGGTGTAGTTGCAAAAGTAGCTAGAGGAGCTGGTAAACCACCAGATAAGGTAGATTCTACTAATACCGTGCTCATTGGAGAAAAGTAAAATTCTCAAACTCCTCCTTTTCTTCTGACTTACGAAATGTACAATAAGAATCTACATAATTGTTTAATTGATTCTGGAGCTTCCTCTAATATAATGCCTACTTCTGTTTGTGCCAAATTGAATATCGAACCACAGAAATCGTCAGTTCATATTGTTCAATTGGATCGCTCTAAAGTTCAAGTTGTAGGAGAAATCAATTCAGTTACTATCAGATTAGCTTCCGATCCTAGAATTATCCAAAGAATTGATATTTTGATTGCTGATATTCCTGAATTCTATGGATTAATTTTAAGCAGGGACTGGTCTGCGAAACTTAATGGTTATATCTTGACTGATTATTCACATATGTGGCTTCCCTACAAAGGAAAACCAAATCAAATCAAAATCGAACGAGAAAAACATATGATGCATACTGTCACTAAATTTGAACAACCTAATGAACCTGTGGCATTCAACAACAATATTCTTGGAGGTTATTTTGCTGAATCATTTCTTGGAAACTTCAAAGCACTCCAATCACCTTTTTCTGTAAATACTTTTGTTTCTCAAGTAGAAAATTTTTCACAATCCGATTCTTCCAGAATTGTAAATACTTCTAATGTAATTGTAGATAAGTCAATAGATAAATCTTTATTTTGGTCGTTATATTTTGATGGATCAAAGTCTAGTGATGGAGCTGGAGCAGGATGCATTTTAATTGATCCGGATGGAGAGAAAACCATGCTGTCATGTAGGCTAGAATTTGAGTGTACTAACAATACTGCAGAATATGAAGCCTTGGTTCAAGGACTTTATAAAGCTATAGGGTTAGATGTTAAATATTTGAAAGTCTTTGGTGATTCCGAAATTGTCATAAAACAAGTTAGGAATACTATTCATTGCCTTTCAGGACATCTTAAACACTATCAAACCCTAGTACAAGATCTCACCACTCATTTTTTAGCATTCAATATTTCTCCTATGTTACACCATTTTTTGGTCATCTAACCTATTATCATTAGATGGACCCATATCACTTCAGCTCACTCTAGGGATGATACCCCTTATCATTCCCTCATCTTACATCAGCAACCCAGTCTCTTAGACATTATGGTTGACCAACCTATAGCTTTTCTACGAGAGAATCAGTTCATTATCTCCAAATCCTCTTTTTGGTATAGTGACACCAGGTATGCCAACTCGGAAACTTAAAGTCCATTTGATCCCTATATGCAGTACCAAAAGAGATTGGTAATCCTCCATTTCCTTTCTCACACTGCATAACCATAACGAGAACAAATGGCACACCACATCATTTAAATGTGTTTAGATTCCCCTTTTTTCTAAATACATTTCGGCATGACCACACCATGCTCGGGGGCACCTATGCCCCTCAACCATAACCCTCCTCACCTCGTTTTTGGAGAGGAGGTTGTCGTACCAATCGAGTGTGACATCCCTTCCCTTCATCTGGCTGTTGAACTTCTCCCTGACACCCAACCTCTAGAAAAACGACTTATCATGCCTGAGCATGCCTCTGAAGACCGCCGTGTTGCATTGCAAACCATAGAAGCGGCCAAGAAACACACCAAAGCTCAATATGACTGAAAAGTCTAGCCTTAAAGGCGACCTGGTTCTAGTATGTGACCAAGCCCATGATGTCCTTGGTCACGGGAAGTTCGAATCATTATGGCTTGGCCCTTACGTCATCAGTAAGGGTCTTGGTAAGGGGGCATACCTTTTAGAGGACTTCAAAGGCAATCCTCTTCCTAATCCTCGCAATGCACTCTATCTTAAGAACTATTACCCTTAGCATTTCCCTTTTGAGATGCATGTTTTAGGTTATTTTAGATATCCAGCATCTTTTTTGTACTTTCATCCTTCGCCAGGAGCTATTTTTTCCAAGAAGGATCACTTCACCTCTCCTTCAAATCGAACTTCCTCACTTACAACACTGGTACTTGGGGCACCATTTTGCCTCCTTACTTGTCTTTGTTCGTGTCGATTTTCGTCATGAGTTCCCATCTTGTACTCATGTTTTCATGGTCCCCCATTGGGCCTTTACTGTGTGGTAGCACCATCAAGTCGCCCTTGTTTAGAGCATCCAAGTTGAGTCATCATCGCATTCATGGAGTCTATCCCGAGTCCCTTTGTACCCCGCTATAGCCCTCCACCATTCATTGCTTGGTCTCTCTCTTGTGTCGCACATTATGGCTTTCAGTCCCACTGTCCCCTATCCCTTATGATATTGCGTCAGTCACTGCCAGGTCCTTCATGCCCTTTATGCTCTACCAAGGGAAGTCGTCCATTCGCTACTCAGTCCCTTCCATTTCACCATCATCATTTGTGTCAGTCTGTCCGTCGCGCTACTATTTTCTCTCGTGCCTTAGTTGAGGATCTCTCATTGCCTCATCTATGGCGGACCTCCTTCTGTCGACATCAACACTTTCATTCCAGAAGCCAGGTCTAGAGGGCGGTGTACCTTGGTTCCAGCTTCCACTCTTGTTTGGTGCCTCGGATCAGGCCAAGGGATCTCTCATTTCCCTTTGATTTGATTGTTTCTCCAGCTCCTTTCAGCATGATTGAGATTCGTATACTTGATGGTCCAGTGATCTAGCAGCAGCTCTTGATGATTCCCGAGTGTGTGTGAGATGTCTCAACCCTCATGAGGGGGTGGCCCTGCAGGTAGCCCCCCACATGCCCGGATGACCTCTTCTTTGCAGCCTTCGATGCAGCTCCAGATATTTGATGATGTTGGTCGTAGCCACTTGCAGTGCCTCTTCGACTTGCATGTATCAGTCAGATTTTGTGAGCCCTTCCCCATTTACAGGGGGCATTTGGGTTGTATTCGTATCTCATGTACTCAGATATTATTGTACAAGACCTGGCTGTTATCCCAGGCACAACATGTATGTGGGATTCCTCATTGTATTTTTATCTGGCTCATGCTTATGCCAGCTGTACTTTATGGTTCGGTCCCTTGTTTACTGGACACACTATTCTTTTTTACTTTGTCTCGGCAGGCATAGGTATGCCTCCCCCGCCGCCTTCAGCACAGGTACCCTCTCATAAAAAGAGACTTGTTGCACCTGCGAGTCTCGTCTCCTCAGGGTCTAGTCCTTCAACACACTATCTACCTCACATTTCTCTCTCTGACATCCCTTTTGTTGTCTAGTGATTGTGCTCTTACAACGTACTTCGGTCATACGATTTGCTCCTGACACTCGCACGCTGGGGGGCAATCTGTTACACCATTTTTTGGTCATCTAACCTTTTATCATTAGATGGACCCAAGTACACCATGTAAGACCGGTTTTACCCTAAGTAAAACTGCTTTCACTATGTTAAATTAGGAAACCCCAAAAGGAAATATTAAACAAACCTATATTTGTTTGATTTTCCTCATGGAATAATTAATTAAACCATAATTTAATTATTATTCCCAGTCATATTTAACCCAAAAACAAAGAAATTAATTAGATAAACCTTTATTTATCTTATTATTTTCTAGGAATAATTATTTAAATCTTATTTAGATAATATTCCTTGTTAAATATGACCAAATCACCCACAAATAATTAAATAAATCATTATTTATTTGATTATCCTCCAACCACTTCCTTAAAAAGATAAATAAATCATTTATTTATTTATTTTTTGACTAATCAAGGGATTTGACCCAAGTCAAATACCTTTTCCCTCCAACAAATATAATAAAATATTCCATAAAAGGTGGATCTAGATTTGGTTAACAGTATTTTAATCATGCACCAAGATCTAGAATGACCCAATATTTTGTTATAAATAGGAGGGTTCTTCCCATCATTCCTCACCTTTTGTTGCCTATTAGATCACTCTGGATCTATACACTTGGTCACCATTTTCTGCCATTTTGCTCCCTTTGAGCTCTACTTTTTGCATTGGGTTTTCTACATCAACTAGAGAGAGAAAGCTTAGATCTGAAGTGCTGAGGACTACAAAGAACCCATCCCATTGAGGAGAGCTGGATACACATTCTTGTTTTCCTCCCAGGTGCCCTGTAATATAAATTCTTTCAAAAAATTGTGTTCTTGTCTTGTCTGTTGGATGCATGGAGCAAACCCTTTACTTTACTGCTTAATGTCTTTCCATTTATAGATCTGGTTGTTGCAGCATTTTTATTACTAACTGCAGATCTGAAGATATTTGGCAGCCACTATTGTTGTTAGGGCTATTAGTTATGCATAGCTAAAGTGGTCCTTTTTCGTACACTTCGACGAAGGAGTCATACTAACATCCTATTCCTAGGAATCAGAATACATCAGCTGGCTTGTTAGCTAATGTTGCATCTAAACTCCTTCTTGTTGAAGATTGCAGTCCTGATAGGTTTTCTGTAGAATTGATTTTTCGTCCGTCTGTCCCAGATAATGTTACAAACTAGAGAGTTTTCTATCATGATCAAGATATTTTAAATTTCATGACTTCAGAGAAATCATATGATGAACAAATTATTGACGAAGATGATCATGATTTACAAATTGCTTCAAAAGGTAATGAAAACCCCATTCCAAAATCTGTTGTTAAATTAGAGGATTTATATGACATTAAAGACAGATTCAAGAAAGTCACTAATGCTAAACTTCAAAGCTCTACTTTGAAGTTTGAATTAGTAAATCTTGGTTCTGATTCTAAACCTCAAAACGTTAATTTAGGACTCAATTTAACACCAGAGGAAAGGAATGCTTTCATTAAAATCTTGAACAAATATAAAAACGTTTTTGCTTGGAATTATGATGATTTAAAAACGTATGATACTTCGGTTATTCAACACACAATTCCAATGCTTCCTAATGTTAAACATGTTCAACAAAAGCTAAGGAAGGTTCATACAAATCTCAAAGGACAAATCAAATAAGAACTTAATAAACTTTTAAAAGCCAAAATCATTTTTCCTGTCAGGCACTCCAATTGGGTTTCCAATATGATACCTGTAAGGAAGAAGAATAGTGATATAAGAATCTGTATTGATTTCAGAAATTTAAACAAGGCATGTTTAAAAGATAATTTCCCATTTCCAACCATGGAACATATACTTCAAAAGGTAGCTGGTTCTGAACTTATGTCCTTTCTTGAGGGATTTTCAGGCTATAATCAAGTCTTAGTTCATCTAGATGACAGATTGAAAACAACTTTCAGAACAAAATGGAGAACTTATGCTTATCAAAAAATGCCTTTTGGTCTAATAAATGCAGGAGCAACTTTCCATAGAGCCATGGACATAGCGTTTAAAGGTCTGATCAATAATTCAGTTTTTGTTTATCTTGATGACATAACAGTATTTTCAAAAAAGAGAACCAATCATCTACATGATCTAAAACAAATATTTGAAAGATGTAGAAGGTTTGGTATTTCCTTAAATCCAAAGAAATCTTTCTTTGCTTTGGATGAAGGAAAACTCTTAGGATTTTTTGTGTCAAAAGATGGTATATATATTGATCCAGATAGAGTGAAAGAAATTTCTGATATTTCTTTACCTCATAACAAAAAATCCATGCAATCATTTCTTGGGCAAATCAATTTTGTAAAAAGATTCATTCCCGATTTCTCTCAAATTGTTTTACCTATGCAAAATATGATCAAGAAAAATTCAGTATTCAAATGGAGGCATAAAGAGAAAGAAGCCTTTGAGGCAATCAAACAAGCAATCATTAATGCACCAGCATTGAATACCCCTGATTTTTCTAAAGATTTATTTTGATCAGTTCCAAGATTTCGCACTTTTCTGAAAACTCATAAAAACCATTGTCCCATTCTCTGGAAGAGGCAATTAAGGACCCTAGAGAAGTAGGAGAAAAAATGAGCTAACTGTGGTGTACATTCTGCAGAATATGATGTTGATATTAAACTAGCTAAGATTGTTTTAGAGACAGCAGCTTTTTATACACTATTGAAGGAAAGAGCTCATAAACACACTGTAAACTCAGATTCAATCAAGATATTCATAAGCTCAAGAGAAAACACAGACTTCAATCCTAAAGATGCCCATCTCATCTATTACTTGAAAAATGGGTATGCTCCTTCTAATCTCAGCTATAAGAGAAAGCGTGCTTTAAGGTTAAAGGCTATTAAATATGAGATCATTGATAATGTGTTATTCAGAAAAAATTATGATTCAATCTTATTAAGATGTCTTGAAAAGACTAAAGCCGAAAAGGTTTTGCAGGAATTGCATGATGGACCAGCAGGAGGTCATTTTGGAGGTGATACCACAGCTCACAAAATAATTCGTGCTGGTTATTACTGGCCTACCCTTTTTAAAGATACACATGACTACGTAAGGAAGTGCAGAATTTTCCAAACTGCAAGTGGAAGACAAAGGAAACCAGCTTTTCCTTTGCAACCAGTGAGTATTGAGCAACCATTCGAACAATGGGGGCTTGACATTATTGGTGAGATAGTACCTCATTCTTCCAAACAGCACAAATACATCCTTACAGCAACTGATTACTTTACAAAATGGGTAGAAGAAATCCCTTTGAAGGTAGTCAATTCTGATGCAATTATTGATTTCATAGATCAATTCATCATAACTAGGTTTGGTGTACTTAACGCTCTTGTCTTTGATAATGCATCTTATTTTTCTGGAAACAGTATAACGAAATCTGCAGTCAAAAGAGGTTTTAAATTGAAATATTCAGCAAATTATTATCCACAAGGTAATGGTTTGGCTGAATCCACTAACAAAAATCTTATCAAAATCATTAAAAGGACCATTGATCAAAATCAAAAGAATTGGCACAAGTCTTTAATCTTTGCATTATGGGTTGATCGTATCACTGAAAAAACTTCAATAGGAACTTCACCTTTCAATTTAGTTTATGGAAAAGAAGTTGTGATACCATCAAATTTAACTCTTCCATCATTAGGCATTAGCTCCAAGGGTAATTTCTAATGGGTAATTTCTATCAAGAAAACTTTCCCATATTAAAAATCTCCGTCCACTATATATCCAAGTCTTAAAACTAAAAGAGATAGATAAAGTCAAAATTGTTCATGAAAAATCACTAACACCAGCCTTTGTAAAATCTTTCTTTGATGCAAGTTCACCTGTCACACTAAGTCAATTGGTGATCTGACTTCCAATTAGAGAAATACTAGGAAGAAAAAGTAAAGTACACACCAAAGTCTTGTTTGGCTTGACCATTTCTGTGACTGAAAAGATAGGGCTCAATACATTCACATACTCATGATTCCCTTAAGTAGAGAATTCCTTCCCAATGGGCTTATCTTGAAGAAATTCTTTTCATCAGGAGGTAACCCCTTCTTAAACTGTACATATTCCTTTCTGCAAAGTTTTTAATTTTTTTTGCAAATAAAGGTTGTTAATGAGTCTCTAATTGACTATTTACTTGTTAGAAAAAGTCTTAGGAAGAATATTATAAATATTTATTTTGCGTAAATAAGAATTTTTAAAGAAATGATCATAGTCTTTTGATAGTTTTAAATAAGATGTTAAACTTTGAAAGATTATACCAATTATTTGCATGATCTTTTGAAAACTTGAGGGAAATGTAAATCATTATAAGTTTATTAAGCAGAGCAAGGTTATCTATAAAAGTAAATATTATTCAAGTCTTGGTACTCAAAAAACTCTGAAAATTGTCATCCATTGATTCTTAAGGATAAAACTATTTCACCCCATCCATTTAAAGTTGTTTTTTAGACCAATTTCAAGAAATGTTATACAAATTTTTTATGAGATAAGAGGTCTCATCATCATATTTTGGATTATTTATATTCATAAAAAGAAGTAATGAACCTATATTACCAATACCTAATGTTGTGGTAATGGCTGGTAAAATATACATGGTGTCCGTATCATTGCAGCCACTTGTCACTTAATTACAACTATGAATAAGTACTATTAATCCGGCTACCAAAAATAGAACAATGTCTTAAAAAATAAAAAAATAAATAAAAAGACAAAAAACATGAGATAATATGTCTTATGAATTTATCTTTTAAAAAGTCATAATCTTAGTAGGATGGGACAATGAATAGTTAATGGTTAAAAGGTAACCCTGTCGAAACTATGAACGTTTGCGGGCAGCAGAGGCAATACCTATGACAACAGAGTATATTATAAAACCAAACTTGGAGAAATCCACTTACTTCATTATTAATACCAATCAAAGCTTGAGATAACCCAAAAATGTTTTTATTCTCAAGAAACTAGAAAGAAATTGTAAATAATTTTTATTCTTTTTCATAAGTTAGATCTTATTTTTTATTATCCTAGGATAGTTTTCATTATCTTTAAAAATATTTACTTACTAAAAATATAGTATTCATTTTATTTTTTCAGAGATAACTGGTTCTTTCAGTGAATCGCCAATTGTTGTACTATACAACAACCCTCCATTTTTCTTAATTTTAGAAATAGGGTCCTTTTTTCTTTTTATAGAAATAAAAGACTTAGAAATAAAGATTCATTGTTTTGAAAAAGCTCATCTTTGTTTATATACAAACCAAATACAACATTCAAAACTTCCGATCCGATCAAATATAGAAGACCTTATCATAAAAAACAAATCAAGTTTAAAAGTCCAATGAATAACAATCGTAATCGGAGAATCGGAGAAAACCCTTAGAGGAAATTTGACATACAAACCCAAATCCTCCGATGAGATTAATTCCATCGCAAAACTTCAATCGCAAAGAGTTTAAGTTATTCATTCACATACTACCGATGCGATGCGACCAGTCGCAATCGCATGATCGGGATACTCTTTAATAAGCTCTTTGCGGTCAAATTAAAATTCCCCGATGCGACGCGTGTTATTACAATAAACGCTTTCAAAAGAAAACAAACATTTGTTTGTTTAAACGGGAAAACTTTTATATGGTAGACCCCACCATCGGAAATCGGAGAAATCCATTAACAATTCTTTTCGATTGAAACTCCCCGATTGCGATCTAAACAATCTAATCGGAAATCGGAAAAGTTTTCAATCGCAATCGGCCAATCGAAGAAATCTGTATTATGATATTTATGTGTCATTTGAAAACTTTCGATGCGATTGATAAATGATATTTATTACATTCGAAAAGTTCAGAATAGGTGAATATTATAATATTTAACAAGCGCCAAATCTCCATTTGTACGTGGGTATTCAATAGCAAATCGAATGAATATTGGTTGATGATTTCGTTTTTAATACGTGAGTGTGACCCAAAAAGAACATTTACGCATTATACGAAACCAATAAATAACAAATCATTTGTTCATAAACGTTCCGTTCAAGTTTCTTGTTTGTCACGACTGAAAGTTTATTGTTTTGCAGAGCCAAGGAACACCAAACCCTTTCATTCACAGACAAAGGGAAGTAATATCAAACGCATAAATGTCGAAGAGAGCGAGAAGAGCCAAGACCGTTGTTCCTGTTAAGTTTGTTGAGACTCCTACAATCTCAAAAGAGAAGCCAACAAAACTGAGATTAGTTACAGATACATCATGCCAAGGGCTCAGAATAATGACGGAAGAGTCTATAACTATTAGAAAGAAAACTCGTTACAGTTGGGAAAAGGTATCACCAAGATGAAGATAACGTGATTCAATTTTATGATTATCGGTGCCACTTGCAAATTCATTTGCATCAATTGTTCCAGCGTTAATTGCCTTATTGAGGATACCCAGTTGGTCATCGATGGTGTGAAGATAAAGGACAGAACGTTTGTTTCAGCTTCTGGAGTGTCTTTTGGGTCATTCAAAGCAGAAGACATTAAGGCAATGTATCATCTTCCTGATCCGCAGAAGGTGTATAAAAAAGAATTTATCAAAGAGTTTGCTGATAATAATAAAGTCCAATCTGATCCTATCAAAGATTGGAGAAAAAATCCTGAGAAGCACATAAATGAAGCATCCGGTATGTATTCTGTAGATTCCCTCTTACCTCCGTATTGTTATGCCGCTGCCATGATGTGTAGATTATTCGGCAATGATAATTCCGCTAGGTTTTCTATACAAATGGTCCCATTAATCTTAGCTGCTGTCAATTCCGACATTATGGACTGGGCTGTTATTATTTCTGATAGAATGGCCAATAGAATACGTGAGTACAGACAAGATAAACCGCTGGAAATTCCACTCCTTTTTTCTTTTGTGCCTATATTCTAGATGCTCTTTGTTTTAATTCCGAATTTCTCTTATTTGGATGGAAATGGACTCCCAAAGACCCTACCCCAATTCATATATATCATAAACTTCTTTGGAAAGTTCATTTCCAAGATAATGTGTATAGAATATGCCATGGTTTTCTTATCCCCGTCTTCCAAACCATTTTCAATCGCTTCCTGGATCTATAAAGCTAAAGCTGACTATCCTCAATAGGAGATTGGTTTAGAGAGAGAAATCATATACATTAGGATTTTGGTAGTATTGTGGAAACCTATGTTCTTCCTCTCTTAATGTTCCACAAACTTTTTCCAGAATTTCCTAACAATTAATGAAGCCATAATAGTCCATCTTTAAACAACAAAGAAGAGAGAATGTGGCCCCATCCTCATTCAATTGTAGTCAAGCATTTAAATGACTTATACATACGAAAGAAGTCGCCAAAATAAAGGGTTGTAAATTTGCAACCATTCCAGGGAGACAGTATGATCCACGACAGATAGCTTTTAATGTTACTGCTTCAGCTTCAATTGCTCGATTTGAGCATGAACCAGATGAGTTTGATGATTTGTTTGTTTCGTTGAATGATTTTCCTCAAGTTTATGATTTAGCCAAGTCTAAATTCCAGAAGGAAGAAATGAATAAATTTTTGTTGTCTAAGTCAAAGATTTTCATGAGATGCCCCTCCGGGACCAACTAAGAATTCAACAAGGGTGGCCGCAGACAGAAGAAGAGTCCGGAAAACGCTGTGAGTATCGCATCGTCAAAAGTCATTACAAAATCGGCTGTTAACCAGCCAACTGTACATACTGCAAAGGTGGGCACGGTTGGAAAACCTGATGCTCAGAAAGAAAATACTAATGGTAAATCCGATCAAAATACTGGTCAGCAGTCCACTGCTCAAACAACAGAAAAATGCACAAGTACTGATGCTAATGTGCATAATAAAAAAGGAGGATCGGATAGCAAAACCATTGAGCAGAAAACAGATACAGGGAAAGCAGACATGCAATCGGGAGAAAAAGAAACTACTGAGAATATTATAGACTCTGCTGATCTTAATGTTTCTTCTCAGTTATTGAAACAATATGATCAATTCGCTCAGCAATTGGGACTACAAGATAAAGATAAAGAACAAGTAGAGCAGGATGTCGAAATCATTCCTGAACATCCTACAGGGCAGATTGTATTGAAGATCGAGGAGATCCCTCCTTTAGATGTATTTTACAGCCCTAAACATAAGGCTTTTGTTAAAAGACAGAGAAAAAGAAGGAAGATGGATCAGGACATGTTTTCTACTCCACAGGAAGAATTTATGAATATTGTTTACAAGAATACTGAAGTGAATCCTTCTCAGGATCTCACTAAGTTGTCTCAATATGCAGGAGCTTATAGTGCTGCAACAGTTGATAAAGCTGTAAAAGTTTCTCAGATGATGACTCAGAAAGATCTCCATATAGCTTCACTTGAAGAGCAAGCTAAGGAAAGTCAGCAAAAGATTACTCAATTGCAACAACAACTACAAGATCAAGAACTCAGGTCCAAAGAGTTAGAAGAACAACTTGCCGAAGAAAAGAAGAAAGTTGATGAGCAGGTCTTAGGCAAACAACAACAATTGAATGAAGAAATTTCCAAGTTACAAGGTTTGTTACAAAATGAGAAGAATGCGAAGATTGTACAAGAAAAGGAGTTTCAAACAGCTTTAGATAGGTTCAAAGATTTCCCTAAGTTAAGTGAATTCAAATCGGAAGCTCTTGAAGCTAATAAACTGTTGTCTCAACAATTGAATGAATTTTGTGCAAAACTATCACAGGCAGAACCATTTTGTGATATTACCTCATCCTTGATCCAGAACATTATTACTCTCAGACAAGAAATTGATGATGCTGATGAAAAGATTTCTGAATTTCTTAATCGGCAAGATACAGAAAAAGGAAGAGAAGCTAATCTTCCTAGAATAGAGGAAAGACATAAAGAAATCTTGTTTACAGAATGGGAACATCAGATAATGAAAGCCGAGAGAGAAATATCAAGAGCTAGGGGCATGGTGAGTAATATCACACAATTTATCAATGACAGCTTGTATTCAATCAATCTTATTTCAGACTGTGTTCCTGGCAGTTTTCCTAAAGTGAAAGAGACTGAAAATAGATGGAAGGAAGAAATGATAAATAAAAGTCAACAAATCGACAAACTTCAAGCAATATCTTGGGACAGTATGTGGACTCATTTAATTAAGCCAAACAATCAACAAATGGCTATTAAATTCCTTTCAAATGCTGTCGATTGTTTAATTCCAGAATTTTCCGATGCCACCTACGCTGGACAGCTGCATTCCGAGATGAGTCATCCACCAAGGCTCCAAGATATGCTGAAGATTTGCAACTTGGCTACATCAAGCAAGAAAGAAAAGCAATGAATCAGTTTCATTTAAGATAGCATTTCTGTTTTTAATTTGATAGATTGTAGCAGTAGTAGTAGGATTTTGTTATGTAATTTCTTATTTAAATCCCTCTCATGCATTTAGAGAGGGATCCGGAGTTTTAATATTTTTTGGACTTGGAGCTTACATTTCTGTACTCCATTCCCTCTTATATTTTATAAAGGATCACATCTGGTGATTTTGTGTTGAAATTATCTTTGAAGTATTGCATTTCTGTACCTTTGGATTTAATTTTACATCGGAGTTACTGGATTAGAGTATCACATTTCATTTGACAGTCTTCAAGATGAATGAGGTATTTCTATCTGTTCACTGTTGATTTCCTTTGTTATATGATATTCGCTTGAAAATTTGCTATCATTTGTATATATTTGGTCTTCATAATGTTTCCTTTTATATATCATTTCTGAGTATAATTGAAATGTTATCTTTTATAAGTATATATAGATGGTATACAATGATGAATGCAATATGCTAATACAACTCTATTTAATTTCTTAAACAGAGTTATCTTTATTTGTTTCTGCATATTTCAATTTAAATAATAATACGTTTTCATGGTTATTGTTAAATTGGAACAATCTTAAGTTGTATTCACATATAATTACCCGGGTTAGTGTTAGAATTTCTTTACCAGTATTTAGTTTAAATTAGATAGATTTATTTCAGTCAATTTAGTCCCATTTCCACTCATCCAAATCCAACCCATTTAGTTATAAGGAAACTGGTCCTTTAAATCCAGTTGGAGCCACCATACCAAACGGAAAAGGAGTTGTCCTAAGGTCCTGACCGGGTGGTTTTCCCCAATGTTTGAAGCAGAGATTTTCTAGGCTTCAACACATATGCAACTTTTTGTTTTCATATTAGGTGAACATACACATTGTATGCCATTTTTTAAATCATACAAATTAATTTATGTTGATTAATAACAAATACAAAATCAATTTGAAACTACTAAATTAGTAGTTTATATTGATTAATGATGAACACAAATAAAATGAATATACGACTAAATTAGTAATTTATAATGATTATTAATGAAAGTGAATGAAATGAATATAAACTACTAAATTAGTCATTTATATAATGAATATGAAACTACCAAAAAAAGATAAATGACTACTCCAAATGATAAATTTGTGATTACAAATGACGACTAAATTTTGCATATATACGACTATTAGTAGCTAATTTATAGTATCTTATAACACGACCAAAATTTAATCATATTTCTTCGGTCATTAATTGGTTTTAAACTATGACTAAAACTTGCATATATATGACTATTAGTAGCAAATTTACAGTATCTTATAACACGACCAACATTTTGGTCATATTTCTTTGGTCATTAATTGATTTTTTCAGGTGATCATATAGTAATATATTTTGTTGTATATTTGATCATTAATTGTGACAATTAATGACCAAATCAAAGATTAAATCAATGACCAAATTAATGACCAAATCAATGACTAAATTAATGGTCAAATCAATGACTAAATTAACGACCAAATCACTGACTAAATTAATGACGAAATTAATGACCAAATATACTACTAGACAACAAAATTGAGATAACCAATTAATGACTAAGCTAAAAACGACTAAAAGTTGGTCGCGTTATAAGATACTGTAAATTAGCTACTATTGGTCACCGACCGAAAAATAGTCGTTTATATGCAAATTTTAGTCGTTTTTTTAGTAATTAATTAGCCATTTTCTACTAGTGCATTGAAGATGATGGAATTCCTTCTATTGATTATTTTTTCATTGTTAAAATAAGATCCATTATCAAAGGCATAACTAAAAAGATGAATCGTCAACAGGGTGAACCTCCAGTAGAGTAGACAATAATATGTGATTCTTTTAAATATAATGATGAGGATTAGCAAGAGAGCTAGAAGACTTCATGGGAGAATTTTCTTCAGCTAGCATATGGTCAATTAGTAATATGAAGCAAATAATCAAATAGTGAGATAATGGAATATCTAAATTAGAGTAGCATTTGAAAAAAATGAAACACAGTTTGAATAGAAACTCAACCTAAGGTATCATAAGCACAAAAACAACATTTGGAGTAGATGAAATCCCATGAAAAATAACTAAGGGAAGAGATCATATCAATCCAACAAATCTCTATTTTCTCAAAGAACTAGAAAGATACCAAAATAACCCAATTATAGTTTCCAATGCATTAACTAAAATATGGTGCAATAGATATCAATCAATTCAAGAAAGAAGTAGTTAAGGGAAATGAACAAATCTAGAAAATTCAACAACAATTTTTTAGAGACTTGAACTTGGTTAAAAATCAATTAGGATTGGTTAACAATTTTTATGACAACATCAGAAATAAGTAAATTGAATTAGATAAAGATCAATATGGGTTTTTCAAGTTGAAATTTTGGCATACAAGACCAATGATATCCCTCACAATCTCCTCAAATTTCTCAGGTAGAAAATTTGAAAGGAGAAATTTCCTTGGGGATTTGGGAGCAAAATTTAAATCAATAAAAGAATCCAAAGAAGTTTGTGCTACATTGATTGATTTAGCAATTAGTGTGGTAAAGGACATGGACATGCTCGTGGTATCTTTTTTAGATGAAACAACTAAGGTAGAAACTTACATCAGTGATGTTCAAAGACACAAAGAGTAACTGAAGAGTAGATTAAATAGTCAGAGAAAGTTGACCTCAGGGCCATCAATCAATATTTGGTCAAACCCCAAGGGTGTTAATTTAATTACTAAACAAGCTACTTCAAATCTATTATAGGAGCTTCCAGCCATATAAGGCAAGATATTTTACTGCAAACTCAATATATGTTTAGACCTGCCTATTTTAGTATCAAGTATCCTAGAAATCCACCCCCCCCCTCCACAAATGGAAAACATATCTGGAAGCTTCTCAGGCAACTAGACCATTAGGTGAACATAAATCAACATAAATTAAAAAAATTCCACCGAGATCATAATCATCTTAGATTTTCTTAGCATTTTTTTGTATTGTGAATCATTTGTATTGAAACAAAACATGGAAAGCATTTGGTTTTTTATTTTTTAATATTATTTGAAGGAACTCATGAGAGCTTATAAGGGGTTCTAAATTTTCTAGAAAATGCTCTAAGCATTATTGTATGAGTCATATTTTTGGAAAATATAGGGGCCATTGAATATTTTTTTCTTCGATGCAAAGTTAAGTGTGCTAATATTATTTACATTTATTTATTTCTACATGTTTGAAACTTCCAGATGTTAAAATATAGATTAGTGGAAAACATGTCATAGTCTACTTGAATATAATCCATGAACTATCTCACAGATGAGCATATTTTTTAGCTCACAAGCACACAAATCTGTAAGATGTTGGTCTAGTTTTGAAGACCCAATCAAAACATTTATTTACAGTGAACTGTTAAGATCATTATTGTATATAAAATGCATATACTATAGATGTTGTTGGATTTTATTATATGTAATTACTAACATGTTAGTTCCAAAATAAACCAGAGCAACCATCTTCCTTCTGAAATTCAGCATAGTTGGATTAAAATGCCCGTTGTATATGTAGAAATCAGTTCCAGAATTAACCAGAGCAGCCATCTTCCTTCCCAAATTCAACATAGTTGGAATAAAATGGCTGTTGTATATGTATAAATCACCTTCTAGGCCAAATTGTTTATTTCACAATTTAGGAATAGCAGAAGAAATATTGTTGTTAACACCTTTTACTCATGAGTTGGTTCTATTCAAAAGTTTTTATTATTTAAGGTTATACTCTAGATATCTTTTCTTGTACAAAATATGCAGTATTAAGCCCTTATGAAGACCTTATGCATGATATGAAGCATCTTAAGACATAGGTATAATTATATCTCTGTGCACTAACTGCACAACACAACACTAATGCATACTCTACTATCCCTGCTACCTAGCCAATGTGTCAACCTATACTATTCAAGTTCATCTAATTATACCGCTAAATGTGTCATCATTTCCAGCTCTCTAATATGTTTCCACATTTTTGTACAGATAGTCAGCCAACATGGCAAAGAAATGGAAGTCAATCATGGCTCTTGAGGTGCAAGACCGTAAAGACAAAGTCATTTTTTCTAGTAAAGATTTAGTTTGGTATGAAGTCTACAAAAAAGACATGAATATTGACCGTGTTGCAAAAATTCCCAAAGAAATATTTGATGATTTTAAAAAAGGAGAGGAATTGAACCCAGATGGTCCATGTTCCTTTGTGTGTCTAAAAAGAAAACCCCCGAGCGCAAGAGCTAGTGTTGCCTTACAGTATGAGCTGTAACTATTTTAGAACTACATTGTTTAGATGTTGATATTAAATATTCTTTATATTTATCATATTTGGTGACATTTCCTAATTTATTTTGTAGTTATCATTGCTCATATGGTCCAATTGACAAAAGAGAAGAATGGAAAAGCAAACCAAGGCAGTATTTTGCCAAAAAGAGGGGATGCCAATGCCATTTTATTGTAAATATTATGGTTTAGGATCCCAACATAGCAGTGATAACATACAATCAATATGATCACGAAGATGGGAAAAAATGGCCTTGTCATGGAAAACACAACACTTTATGTGATGACGTTACTTAGAGAAGGCCAAGACTTTTGAAGGACATGATTTCTTATTTAGAAATCTGTTATTTTCTTCAACTGCCAATTGACTCTGTTTGTAAAATACATATAAAGTAATATCTTGACATAGATGCTACATCCAGAGATAGGGATTTTTTCTTACACAGAAAAGACATTGTAAACATCTATAATCGTTTGATGAAAGAAATTTATCAATTGCATAGCAAAGATGAAATGTGTGTGAATATTTGGTATCAAAAAAACCAGAATAATTTCTTCTTCTACAAGAAACCCAATGGTGCAGACATCCCTTCTATAGCTGGAATACAAACAAAATGGATGTTGGAAACTATGTTCAAGCTATCCCACAATAGCTTGATAGCCATGGAATCAACATCCAGTACAAACAAATATGGGGTGTGTTTTGTTTCCAATGATTGCTTTAATAAAATAATTTATGTTAAAATTAACTTCATTTCATTTAATATGACAATATCAGTTGTACACGCTTGTGGTGTTTGATGAGAAATAAAGCGGGGTAATTGTTTCCTAGGTTGTGATGTCACGTAATACATCACAAGATATAGCAGTATGGCTGGAGATCCTCATGCTTAGGTGTTTTCAGCTTCGTCGTGATTGGAGGGTCAATGACTTCATGGTTGATGATGTTATGGCTGAAATCATTGCTTTGAGGTAACATCAATATTCTTATTTGACATTTTGAATTGCATTTGTTTTAAAAAATTCTCACTTAAAATGAATTAAATGTCGCAGGAGAATCACAAAATGTGAAGTGATCTTGTGCATTTGGCATGTAAGGAGGGCATGGATCAAGAATGTTAATCGATTGGTTAGCAGCTCAGATAAAGCAAAAAAGATGTTCAATGAACTTGGCCATATCATGAAATATTGTTGTACATATGAACTGGATGAAGCAATCGATTCTTTTTTCACCAAATATGAAACTAAGCAGAAGTTTTGGGACTATTTCTACAAGACTTGGGTTGACAGTGACAAGATTCGTAAGTTTGCATAATATTCCTTCTGTGTTGTATGCTTTTTTTTTATGTTGGAAAACTTATATTTACTAATTGAGTCTTTCCATGTAGGGATGTGGGTTAAAGGCTACAGAGATTTTCCTCATGCATACCAGGAGAAAAATAATGTTGTGGAATCATGCCACGATTATCTGAAGACAATATTTCTATGTGATAAATGAAAGAAATGTTCTCGTAGAATGGATTGGCTATTCTACACTCTCCTCAAAAATTTTGAGCCATGTTATCGATTCAAGGAAATTTTGAAAAAAGAAGGATATTTTAACAACCACAAGAAAGATATGTAGCTTGAATCATCAATGGAAAATGCTAGAAGAATTACAGACAGTGATTGCAGGCCTCATGAGAGCATATCTCATGCTTATTGGGTAAGGAGTCAAAGCAAACCTGATAAGGAATATCTTATCATTTTTCATCGCAAAATTTTTATCACTTGTGATTTCCCATGGTCTATTCGGGGGAACATTTGCAAACATGCTATAAAGGTAGATTGGTTTCATTCCTCCTTAATGGATTTGGACCCTTTATTGGATCTTCATACCACACCTAATGCATTGAATTATATTTTTGAGATAAGTACAGAGGCACCAAACCTTCATGCAGATACTATCACAACCAATATTGAAGATGACAATGTTGAAGAACTTAGTGTGTTGAGAGAGGAGTTGTTTGGTTATCTAGACCTGTTTTAGAATAGTCCTCCTTCTACTGTGAGAAAGACAAAAAATTTGATTGATTTGACTAAAAAAATTGTGAATGATGCTAATAATCTTAAAATTATGGATTATGAATTCACCCTTGGTTTGGGTGCTTATGACTCATCCTTGAAGAGGAAGAAGAGTTTCCTTAGTCCAAAAAAATATATGTATAAGGAAAAGGAATGTCACCTTGAATATTGATTTGAATGTCTCTGTATCCGAAGATGAACCACTTCAGTTTCCACACCTCAACAAGTGTGATCGTTCTCGCTCCAACAATGCATCCTCTACTATTCCAAGTAAGTTATATAGGGAGATGATATTAATATGTTTAGATCAAATTGGTGATCTTCCAAGTTTGTTTCTATGTTTAGATCGCTTTGTCGATTTTTCAAGTTTGTTGCAATGTATTTGATCTTTGCTATTTCTTTTAGCTTAATGTAGTGTTGGAATGTTTGTAGGGCTGTGACATCCAATTAATGTGATTACAGATGAAGGATGTACACATACCCACCATCAACCTTTTGATCACATGAGTCAAGGTACATTTGACGAGATTCTTGATTGATCTACTATGTATTTTGATGCATCTATTAATTGACATGTTATTTTTTTTCTCTGATGGAAATTATGTTTTCATCTTACAAATACAGTTGGTTCGTGAATGGGTCCCCCTCGACCAGAACAATATTGGGCCACTGACATCATGGAAATTGGTGAATTCTCATGTTTGTTGCATTGTCTTCGCTCCTAACGTTTAGAACTGGTTGTTCATGTTTTTAATGTAGCATTGGAATGTTTGCAGCGCTGCAACATCCAATTAATGTGTTTGCAGATGAAGGATGTACACAGACCCACCATTAACCTTTTGATCACATGAGTCAAGGTACATTTGACGAGATTCCTGATTGATCTACTATGTATTATGATGCATCTATTACTTGATGTGTTATTTTTTTCTCTGATGGAAACTGTGTTGTCATATTACAAATACAGTTGGTTCATCAATGGGTCCCCCTCGACCATAACAAGATTGGGCCACTGACATTAAGAAAATTGGTGAATTTCCATGTTTGTTGCATTGTCTTCACTCTTAATGTTTAGCACTGGCTGTTTTTCATGTTGTTAATGTAGCAGTGGAATTTTTTTCAGGGCTACGACATCCAATTAATGTGTTTACAGATGGAGGATGTACATAGACCCACCATCAACCTTTAAATAAGATGAGTCAAGGTACATTTGACGAGACTCCTGATTGACTATGTATTTTGATGCATCTATTACTTGAAATGTTATTATTTTCTCTGATGGAAATTGTATTGTCATCTTACATTAAACACAGTTGGTTCGTCAATGGGTCCCCATCGACCAGAACAAGCTTGGGCCACTGACATCACAAAAATTGGTGAATTTCCATGTTTGTTTCATTGTCCTTGCTCTTAACTTTTAGCACAGGTTGGTGTTCATGTTGTTAATGTAGTGTTGGAATGTTTGCAGGGATGAAACGCCAATTAATGTGATTTCAAATGAAGGATGTATAGAGACCCACTATAACTATTTTTATCAGATGAGTCAAGGTGCTTAAGACAAGACTTCTAATTGATCTACTATGTATTTTGAAGCATGTATTACTTCACATCTTATTATTTTCTCTGATGAAAAATGCATTGTCATGTTACAGACACAAAAAATTCTTCAATGGTTCCCCCTCGATCCAAAGATGATTGGGTCACTGAAATCACAGAACTTGAAGACAACACACACATTTGCTTCAATAACAAGTTGTGATAGAAACTACAAATTTTTGTTTATTGTCTGACATACCGACATTCATCCGATGAATGTCATTCCAGTTGTGATGGTATGTTGGCGAGGATTCTTGGTGGAGTGGCTAGCTTTGGTTACATGTGATTCCTAGCATGGAGGACTTTGTTCTTAGGGTTATATTAGTTTCCCTAGATAAGGTTAGGAGAGCTTAAAATTATTCCAGCTTCTGATAAGCTACAAGTATGTACATGTACTTAATATTTTCTATATAAATGAAGTGTTTCAGCAGTCCAATAATAGAGTACTTTTAGATTTCAGTCGAATAATTGAGTACTTGAGTAATGAGATTTTTATTAATGCATAAAAATTATACTGTCACTATGGTGTATTATTTCCCAATTCAGTAGCAGGGTGTATAATCATTCCTACTATAGAGTGTCAAATTTGTTTTTAAGTTTTATTTTACTATTTTCAAAAATATCAACGTTAATCTATGATGTATTAGATCCCAAGGAAGTAAAAACAAAACCAAATATTCATGCACAGAAATAATGGTGTGTCAAATTTGTTTTTAAGTTTTCTTTTTACTATTTGAAAAATATCCATGTTAATCTATCATCTATTAGATCTCAAGGAAGTAAAAACAAAAACAAATATTCATGCACAAAAATACTGGTGTACTACCTGCATGGTCATTATGACAACATTGCATAATATAATGCCTAGTAGAAAATATTTTTACTTTGAAGAACAATAATCAATTGGGGGTTGAAAAGGCTCATGATACATGGAAAAATAACACAACATAAAATAATTATACCCTAAAAAATATTCATTTATTATTTCACAAACCATCCAAAAATTACAATGGGTTATTCTCTAGTGAAAGAACCATGCCATCATAGCCCTAAGGAAAATGATAAGAATAACACATTCACATATTTTAGACTTATAATGATGTTGATTGATGACTTCACTTGCAATAACCCGTGATCCGGTGCCATCTCTGACACATGCATCTACACTTGACATTCCTTCCACCAATATATTAGTGGACATCCTATGAATGTCTGCAAGCCATTGTATGTTGAAATATTTAAACTGGGAACTCAACATTATCGCTTCCTTGTATAGGGGTTTTAAATTAGATTTTAAAATTTATAGATGCCATTGAGCTTATTGCAGATGAGTTGCGAGTTCATGTAAACTGCAATATCATTGAAAAAATTGTTTTTTCCTCTTTTAAGCCCTGAACGAGGGCAATATAGTAGGCTTCATTATTAGTTGTCCTCCCGTGTAGATCTATGTTTCTTTGCATGACATGATTTCACATCGGATTATAAAGAACATATTTAATTGTGGCTTGTCTAGGATTTGGATGACAAGACACTTCGATACAAAATGTCCACTTTTCCACCATTGTCCACACTTAAAAAACCTAAAACATAAAACAACAATAAATTAATATCAGACAGGTAGGCATTTATATCATATTCATTCTATAAAATCAAGGCACCTTGCACACACAAACTCCATAACTTTACCAAAGTTGTAGAGCACCTCAATTCCTTGAATACAATCAAAATTAGGTTTGTTAAAGTGTCCAATAGGGGTTTGGAAAAGACAGGTTTGTTTGGAAAATAAAAGCATTAGATAATTGGAATGATGCACAATCAAAAGTTAGAGCAAATGAGATCAAAAGTTTGAGAAGAGGGTTGCATCTGTCATTTCATGTGTTCTTCCCTTTCATTCCAACCATTCCAACCTTTTCATTCTAGCCATTCCAACCATTCATTTCAGGTGTTCCTCTGTTATGTTCTTAGAACTGAGATGAGATGTTCTATTCTATGTTATGTTCAACTCGTGTGCAATTTTCCTCCTTAACAACTACCTTTTGTAGCTAAAAATCATGCAAGTCTTCTTCTAAGAATGTTTCTATCTCTGTAAGCATTTTTCTTTCCCCCTATTCTACACCTATAACATGCAATCATTTGACAATGTTCCTTGAATCAATGTGAGGCATATTCAACTTGAAGGAAAAGAAGATGGGAATGTTGCAGAATGTCTAATCTTCAAAGTAGACACTCGATGCAAATGACCTAAACATATATATTGTGATAATGTGCACAATTCATGTCTACTATCAAATAAATAAGAAATAATTGTTTATGAGCATAACTCCTATCCAACTTAGTGTGAACTAAGTCAGAAGCTCTTTCCCTATTGGACAAGTAAACCCTCTACCATAATCTAGGTATTTTTATCTCTAAATTATATTTAAAAACTTTAAATCTAGTTACATATTTTATCAAAGAAACCTTCTCCAATCCCCAAATCACCTATGGCTTGCCTCCTATATCCCTTCCCATTCTACCATATTGTAATCATAAAGAATGTTCCATTCTACATCAAGTAAGGTGTTAGAAAGCCACTACCATTGATAAATCCTATGAAATCAAAGAAAAGCCACATAGATGTTACATAATCCAACTAGATTTCCCATCAACATGTAATTCAAACATGGTAATAGTCAAAGTTTGTGAGAAAAAAGATAATAAGCAATGCTAGAGAGGGATAAACATGCAAAATTGAACTCTTTTCCTTGGTTATGACTATTTCTTAGAATAGAACAGAGGAACGCCTAGAGATTTTCGAGCAGAAAAGAGGAATGCATATAAATTTTTTTTATCCTAAACCATTCACTGAACTTGAACTGGTTTTTTCTTAACCAAACTGGAATTTCTTTTTTCCTAAACCTAACCAACCAACAATATTTTTTCCCTAGAAACTAGAAAGAAAAAAAAATTAATAGACCTCTCTCCCAAACCCTTCTTTGAGTTTAATTTGGTGTGAATTTCTTCTATCACCCTTACATGATATATATATATATATATATTAGCAAACTTTTCATATTTGATGTCCAATGATTTTTTTTACACAATGATGTACATAAATGTATAATCTATTTATTAAAATTTGAGCATTTTATGCATTGTTTATATGATTGTTTTTCCCCAGCTGCAGTACAGTTCCAGTTTTGATATCTTCTATATGTGTGTCATAAGAATTAGAAGTGATCAATATTAAATGATAAGTCAAACACCTAATCAAGGTTCTAGCCTAATAAAGACAGGATTTTTGTTCCAGTTTATTGTTGAGATACAGTTCTTAACCCATTATAAATTAGGGAAATAATTAAGAAATTGAGGCAACCTACACATAACCTATCTCATTGTGTTCCAATGTACTCATCATATATTTTCATATTTCAGCATACAAGGATTAAAACCTATTAATACATTTTATTTTATGGAGTCGTAATTTTGTTGTAAGTTTCATGTTTTGAATAGTTTCTAATATATTCTCACTTAGATAAGCCTTAAGAAAAATGCCAATCTAGGTTAGATTACTATTCTCACTCCTTCCATAAATGTGTGCTCATAATGCCAACACTTCCACAGTTATTTCTGTAGAAATTACAACATTTAAGGTGTACACCAATTGATGCAAGCATGAAACATAAATGTACAGGCAACTTGTTCATATGATGAAAAATTGATAGGTAATTTATTAAACAACTAAATTACTGGAAACCTCGAGTTTCATCATTCTACCTACTAACCCAAATGAAACTCAGACCATTAAATTTTTAATGATCTACACTCATCACATTTCATTTTAAGAAAGAAAATAAAAGTATAAAAACTAAATCAATCTAGGGAGGTGTATGAATCCAACATGGCATGACTTTTCCCAATGCCCAAAAATATGACAATAGGCCCACAAGCCACATGTTTTACAATTTAACTTACAAATGAATCGTTGTAGGTGTTTAAATTTGAGGTTAGACTGATCTTAAAAGTTTTTCAGATACTACAAAGAAAAGGTATTGTCACTGGAACAATCTCTGGCTATATTTATAATACCATCCCCTATTCTATAAAGGTGATCACACGCAAATGAATCAAACATTTATACAGAGAGAAGCTGCCTAATCCATTAAGAAACATATTCTACAATGGAAACTTTTCTTCTACCAATTTTTCACAACACAACATCTTGTAACCACTCAGGTATGTTGAGAAGCAACAAAAAGAAGCCAATATATGCTTAAAAAATCTTGATAAATGCCAGAAAAAGAGAAAAAAATCATTTTCCAGCACGTACAGGAAAAAAATGAACTCGTACAACTTGCATGTTTGTAATGTAATTGAAAAAGGATAAATCTCCTCAATGTTCCATGATGATGATCCTCAAAGAATCCACAAAAAATACTTTAATGGAAGCATTAATTTTTTTTCTGTAGGCACTGTAAAATGATTTTCCAGCGCCTACAGGAAAAAAAAATTATATGCATATCCAATATCCAGTTACCAGAGTCCAATTACTGAAGAAAATAACAGATGATATATGTCATGTAGAGATGATATATGCCATGTGATAGGTAAGCATCCCAATAATGTCAAATCAATGAGACAAGTAGGCATCCAATTAGTGAAACAAAAAACAGATGACATATTCCATGTGATTGACATTTGTATACAGTTATCATTGATGAGCAACTTTTGTGTAATTTCTTGAATGGTTTGGAATTTCTATAATAGTCTAACTATACTCTTAACAATATATAAGAACAAGCAGCAACATCTTGTGATCTACAAAACGGTTGAACTCTATGTATCGATATAAAGATCTGTCATCTTCCTGACAATCTATGTGCGCTGGGCTGTCTGTTTCCTAGCTTTCAATCTGTTTTGATTGTTGATGTCATTATTATCTCTGCTTGCAGGGATCTCTGTTTCTACAATGCCCTCAGACTTCTTGTTTTTTGGATGATACATTTCCATATTTTGTGCCATTTTGAAGTGAACTCATAGAAGCGGCAGTTTTTTTTTTTACTTGTTTTGCACAAAGATTTAGCCCAATGATTCTCTGGACTGAATGATATGTAATCAAGCTCCACTATAGAAGATATTTGGCGATATATGTACTTTCTTTTTCAATTTTAATAGAAAGGATTTTTTTTATTTTTTTTGAAAAAAAAGAGAGTGGAAGAAAAATTCTATTGTAGACCGACCATCAAAGAAAGTTGCAGGGATACCATATGATGTGCTTAGAAAACATTTTACAGTGATGTCTCTTTGAAAGAGTTGGCTGACATAATTTTTTTCTCTAATTAAATGGTGTTTGACATGTTAAGCTTTTAACTATTGTCACAGACTAGGTGGTTTCGTTGGTTAATCAAAGATAAGTACTTAATATATTGTAATTACTAGTTAATTTGCCATTTTTGGCACGAGATATTGAAATTTTTAAAATGTTAAGATTTTATGTATCTGGGATTTACCCTTTTATCAGAGCTTTAGGCATCACATGCACTATATTCAAAGAAACAGTGGGGAAAAGAATCCTAAAACCTATCTTCAATCACATAGTGGGGAAAGAAGTTTTTATTTAAAATTAAAATCATAAAATTTATGCTTGATCGAACTTCATTGCAGACTTTTCCAATGACAAGAAAGGGGATAATTTACCAGCGCGACTGAACTTCGACAGAATTTTTAATCCTCCGGCGCGACTGAACTTCCCTGGACTGTTGAACTTGGGATGGGCTATTGAATTCTCCGGCGTGAATGACCCAGAATGACAATGAATATCCAGACTATTTACCAGCATGAATAGTCAAAATTCAAATTTCAAATATCTCTGCCAAGTGTGCAGGGGGAGCGGAGGGGATAGGAGCAGCGTAGAGGGAGCGAGGTGGTGGAGGCAAGGGCGTGGAGTCCACTGGAGAGGGCGAGGTGGCAGAGGTAGGGGTGCGGGGTCCACTGGAGACAAGTTGGGATGTCATCATCAAGTTCTGTTGCCGTCGCCATCTGAGTTGGGCAGGGTCCACCACCTATCCGGAAAGTTGCTAGGGTCACCGGAGGGAGTTGTCCCATCAGCCGGTCTCCAGGCTCCATTTTGTCTAACAAAAGACTCTTCCTTTATTAAATGGATATGGATGCCATCACTTTTCAAATAATAAAAAAATTGATATAATTAAATTTTAGGAGTGACTCACTACCAAAACCATAAAGAGTTTTCTAGAATTCATTCATGTACTAAGAATCAAACGAAGCATTTTTCCACTCTATCCTCTTTTAGCCACTTATTTCTTCAAGTCAATTTCTATATCAATCAACCCATTTTTATCTAATTTATGAATGAAATATTTTGCTAGACCGACTAAGCTCTAGGATCTCATGTCTTTAAATTTCCTAAGGAGAAATTTAAATCTCCAAAAATAAGAGCCTCAAAAGCCATAAACGATGTCTTGAAAAGGTTATCCCAAAATGCCACTCTATCTACGCAAGACTCATTGGTGTTCATGAACATAATATATTTTCCAATCTCCTAGGAAAATAGTGTCATCTCTATTCGTAGGCCAATAGGTCAATTGTTATCGTACTTCATAATGCTAATATTCCACCCTGTCACAACACCCTTGATCTCCCCAAAACACTAATGACAGAAAACACCAACATCCTAATATGTTTTCTAAGACCTTATGTATGACTCTCGCTCCCTTCAAAATTATTGTATGAACAACAAATCTAGTTTTTTCTTCTCCAAAACCCTCCTTAATGTTGGCTGTTTAGTGGATTTTTCCAACCCCATAAAGAAGGACATATCATTTAAGCATCCCAATAGGAATGTTCATCACTTTAAGAACCACATTACTTGTCATTTGTTTGCCAATATCAACATATAAAGTAGTTCTAACTTATGCTTTTTTAGTATAATATTTACTTCCTCTTCCTTTACCCCTAGGTCAACATGTAACTGCTAACCTCAATCCAACATGGTACTCCTTGGATTTAAACTGTGGGAAAATATTATATGGCATCATGATCTCTTCAAAGTATAAGGGTGAAATAGTATTAAAGAACCACAAACCATCAATATTTCCCCCACTCATAAAAAAATTACTTTCAAAACTAGGAAAAAATCCTTTTCAAGTGCTCACATAAAGATGATTGCCTCAAAAGTGGCAATGGGGTCATCATGAATGTGCTCATGCAAGAGTGAGCGTGCATTATAAAAATGTGCATATGTTCCCTATCCTATAGCTGCAGTGCTCCCCAAACCACCACACATTCTTACCAACTTGGATGTTCCAAGAACATTGTCACATTTCCAAAAGCACATGTGTGCTTTCAAAAATACAAGCATGTTTCTAATGCATACACAAGATTTTTAAATCATTTGCATGTTTCTAAGAGCATGTGAACATTTCTAAAAGCACGTGCATATTTTCAAAAGCATGTATGTTCTTTCAAAACAACGACTTTGAAAGTTTGCGCACATTTTTGAAAGTGCATGTGTGTTTGTAAAAGTGTGCACACACTTTTGAAAGCACACACACAATTTTATTTTTTATAATCTTTGGGAAGCAATGAGGGAGGGAGGGAGAGAGAGATAGAGATGAGGGGGTTATTGTGAAGGAGGGACTAAGGTAAGTATTGAGAAATAGAAGAAGAGAGAGGAAGAAGTGTGGATAGAGTGGGGAAGATAGAGAGAGAAAGTGAAGGAGATAAGGGTAGATGGATAAAGAGAGATAGAGTGAATGAGTGAGAAGTGAATAGGGAAAGGTGGTGTTAACACCAAAAAATCATACACTCTAAAATAAAACTAAAATTCATTCAAAAAAACGTACAGATAAATATTTTCTAGATGAAGACATTATGGAAGTTCAAATAATTTATTCTTTCCTAAGTTTGCATGTATAAAATTTGGACCGCGCAACATATCTGAAGGAAAAAATCATGACCACACAATGTTTTCTTTGAATGTCACATGGTCAAAGAAAAGTGTGACTCAACAGATTCAGGACCACTTCCCACACTTGGAAGATGATTCCCTGACATGTGCCATTCAAGGACGATCGAATTTGAGTCACCTTGAAGATATGAAACCCTCAATGGAATCATCTTATCCTACTCTTAATTCAATATCATTCATGAACCAAGATAAGGAAGATGGATTCAAAAAATTATATATAAACAAGCCATGGGAGGACCAAAACAAGGAGAAAATGTTATGCTCGCTAAATTTCTATCAGAGCAACACCACATTTCATTTTTGAAGTAGAAGAATTAAGAGCATTAACATGTTGGCCATATTTCTTCTAAGAAATCCATCATCCTAGTGAGATAAGGAGAGTACACCAGTGAGAGAGTCTTCATACTTATTTTGAGAGAGAGGAGAAGCTTGTAAAGAGATTGACGAAAGGAGCCTCCTTAGTGATGAGCTCCACCATTAGCTACATTTGGAGGGGTTAATTGTCACCTTTTTGCCTTATTAAGTCTCTTTTTCTCACATTTAACTATATTATGGTATTATGTTGCTAGTGTAGATGGTGATTAAGGCTTGTCATACTTCGAATTCCTAACATGAATTAAATGCAAGATAATCACGAAGATATTGCACTTTTGATGAAGATTTTGCAATTAAATCTCAGAGTAGACAACAAAGAGAGATTCTAGGGGGATTTTCCACCTCCTTAACTCCCAAAGGTAGCCAAGGGATCCTCGAGATTCCCTCCAACAGCTCGAAATCAAAGGCAACCAAGAAAACTCAAGGTCAAGTGCACCAAAGCTCCACTTCTCTTGTAGTCAAAGTGGACGCATCACCTACTTTTTAGGCAGTTGTTGGTAGCTACCGTATAGGTTAAATAGGCTGAGCAAGAGCTCATTAGGATTCAAAGTTTGAAGGAAGCTAATAGACTCTTAGCTCTTGTAATAGGTTTTTGAGAATTTTATTATTATGTAATGAGACTATTGTATGCAATAAGATGAGTATTCAGATTGTGCTTTACTGCTTTAGTTTTAGAGGGCTAGGATTGTGGGTTAGGGCCCAATCCATTGGCCTTAGTCTCTCTTATGTATTCATGTTTAGTTTTATGTCATTGTAGCTAGTTTTATTTATGAGTTTTTAGCTAGTTTGCTTACATTTCAATTCATTTTTTTTAGTTTTCTTCCATTTTTCTTTACTGTAGATTAAGCTTTCTTACAGGTTGGTATAATACTTTATAAGCTTATAAATTTTTGTGTCAAGCCTCCCTCTCTCATCTCTTTCATTGGAACTTGAGGAGGGTAGACCTTATCCATAGGCCAAATTTTATTTTTAGTTTATTATTTCTTGGATAGAATATTTAGGTTGTTGTAGTGTCATGAACATGTCTATAATTATGAGTTAGATTTATGTTTGTAGGCTAAAGTAGGTTTTATTTCCAAATTCAACTCATCTTTTTCGTTTCCTTCATCGTGAATTTGTCAATACTTGTTACATGAACATGTAGTTTTCTTGCAGGTTCAAGTAGCACAAAAAAGGAGGACAGTCACCAACATGCCACCAACACCCTTATCTTCATTTCCCACCTTTCATTAGCCTTTTTTCCATCAAATCACCATCAGCCATGTTTTCAAAATTTTCACCTTCACATTGTGATCAAACCCTATAGGTGTAAGACGGGCTTCTCAAGAGGTTATGAGCTTGGAAAAGGGGTTGGCCACCTTCCAATCATCCAAAAACACCTTCAATCCACCTTCCCTACACTTTTCTCCACCATTTTTGGCCTTGGATTGCCCTCAAACTATTTTCTGTAGCAATTCAGGACTTTCCTGTAGCACTATAGGAAACCTATAGTAGAACTTGCAGCAGCACCAGTGGGCCCCTCCTTCAGCCCACAAACCACCATCCACCTCATCCAGACCTGCCAAAACCACCCAAACACCTTCATCCTTGCACCCATGAGTTCAAGCCCTTCCTAAATCACCTTAGCGCTTTCTCCTCCTAGTTGCATAACAGTGCATTTACAAGCATAGTTAGGTCATGATTAGATGCTTGAGTAAAAGCATGATAGCTAGAACATGAAGTAGACAGAATGTGTTTAGCCATTTCGTCCAACAATGTCTGATCAAGTTAGTCTTCTTTATGCAATTTCAATGCAGCAATTTACTTCCTGAAAGATACCTAGTTCGCATCCATTTCTTTCCAGAGCTTAATTTATAGATTTGTTTCATTGCAAAGTTGCTAGATGTAATTTCTTGTTGTAGAATAGTTATTTGATTGCTGATAGAGTAATGCTTTGAATCATTTGTAGCCCTAGGTCTAAATTCAGAAGTGTGATAGAATTCATTCATAAACCCTAGAAATAGCACCCTTTCGTAGAGCTCAGAAGAGGATGACATGAGTAGAATGCATATGTTGTGTATATAACATTGTCACCTCCAAGTTTGTACGAACCTCGCGTTGATAAAGTAAAGTAGAGTAGCCTCTAGGGGTTGCAACATTCTTGGTTCAATACTGGGGCTCACCACTTTTTGGCATTGTTGTCAGGGAGGTGTCTAGTAGATGCTTTGATTTTGTTTAGCATTATTTCTGCTTTAATTTCACATGTTGTTTCAAAATTATTGAAAATACAGAAAATATATCTAATTATCATGCCTCGTAGGAGTAGAGATTCTTAAGGAAAATTTTTACCAAAAACCCCCACATCACCACATAGTCACTTTCACTCTTCTTCAATGACTGTGAGGTTGAACATAGTATAGGTGAGCCTTTTGAAAATTTTGAGGAACCTATTGGGGAAGAAGAAGATCTTCTTTCACTAGAGGAACATGCTTCACCTATTCAAACCATGGCTGAAACTGAAACCCAGGGAGCCTTTCCCATTAGAGAGGCAGATGGGGAAATTAAAATGAAGAACATTAGCCCCTCAGCCCTTCCACATTTCCATGGACTTACTATTTGGTGCCATTTTTGTACTTAATTCCTACATATGTTTCCCCCATTTTTACCTTGTAACCTCAAACCTTTGGATTACATTTTCCCTTTTCCCTCCTTTTCTCTCCTAAATAGTGTTGTTTTACCTTATTTCATTTTCTTGTCGTTTCATCGATTATTATGATGTATCGTTTCTTTTTTATGAATAAATGGGATAAATATTGGAAGAAATTTCTCTGGTATTATGTTGTTCCTCCAGATGTTATTCTTAGCACAAAAGATCTAGATCATGAGGCATATAGAAGTGGTTGAAAGTGTGTTGTTACAGTAAGCTGTTACACCTCAATGTTGTTACATCACGGTGTTGTTATAGACCTGCTATATAAACTGTTGTTACAGTTGTATTGCTAATTAGATATCGTCAAATTCCAGATGCTGACTTGTCCTTAATTGTTGTTACGATACAAATATCATTTTCCATGACAGCTGTAGAAGTCATTATGTATTATATTTTAGGATGGAAACTTTTAGGCAGTTTTGATTATAATCCATATTCTTCCAGTCAAAATTTTTATTAAGAAGTGGTTGTAACTATATGTATCTTATTTTGATCAGCATGAGAATCGTAAGATTCTCATGACTAATCTGCTCCTCGTTTTTCTGAACATGTAACCATTATATAACTCTAGACCCTTGAGGTCTAGGGGTTAGCAGAGAACAACACTACTTTTAGCTCTGTAATTTTAGTCACATTAATACAAATATATCACGTTGTTGTTGTTACATGAGTTGTCTGGTTTAATTTCCATTTAGTTTCTATCTCTTCCTGTGCCCTGCTAAGGAGGAAGGGCCCTCCTTTTTAGTAGGGAATGTAGTGGTTAAGGAAGTTGTATTATATTTCTTATTTTCTTTGCATATTGGTGGAATGTTGTCGTTGTTGTTCTGGTTGTAAGTAGATTTTCTTCAGTTTCGATATTATCATGTTGTTACACAGATGTAATTATAGATACGATATGGTGTAATTATTGTGTGGTGCACTAGGTAGAGTTAATTGAGGCATGATTACATTCCTGTACATTGTTTTTATTTTTGCATGAGTGATTTCCTTTAGAAATTGATTCAACAACAATTTCTCTTTACTTTGATTTGCTTCTGGTTTGATGTATTGGCACAGACAGTGAAATTGTCATTGAGATAAAATACATCCATGGATTGATAATTTATGTGTACCGTATTAGTCATTTAATAGTGATTAATATAGTCCAACATTTTGGCGCCATTGACAGGGATGGCAGTGATGATCCAATCAACCAGAATTGTTTGTTTGATGATAGGGTGTTCCTAGTGAGAAAATTGTAGGGTGGTAAGACAAGAGGTAAGAACCTGCACATTACTCTAACATACCTGGGCGAGCTCACCATTTCTACGTCGGGGCACTTAGAAGTGTGAGTTTTTGGTGTTTTTCTTTAGTATGCTTTCATGCTGATATGGTGTTCCTAGTGAAAAAATTGTTGGGCAGTAAGACGAGAGGTAAGAACCTGCTCATCGCTCTAACATACCTGGGTGGGCTCACCATTAGTACGCTGGGGCACTTAGAAGCGTGAGTTTTGGGTGTTTTTCTTCATTGTGTCTTCATCTATACAGTTGTTGGGCGGTAAGACAAGAGGTAAGAACCTGCACATCACTCTAATATAATTGGGTTGGCTCACCACTGTAGAAACTGAAGCACTTGTAGGAAGGATCAATACACATAGGGTCCATGTGTGCTAGTAAGAAAATTAAGAAATTCAAAAACACCCCATACTCTAACTAACTACAAGAAAGACGGGTCGTAAACAGGAAAAGAAGAGTGGAGACTTGGGAAGAAAGACATTCTTTGGAGATCTGATCTCAAAAGCAGAAAAGGAACAGTCTACTTCATACAGAGATAATAGGAAGATGGGACCATAGAAAGCTGCTACTATATCGAAGCTTGAGGCATCGAGACCTTCTGTGTCTAGACCTCATCACCCTTTAAACAACATATCCACTCCCGATATTAAGACTGCAGATCTGAAATAGTAGTGGACAACCATATATCAAAATCTACAAATTGAAGGACGAGGGGAGACCAGTGGAGAGCATCAGGGGTCTAAGGAACAACATTTAGTTGATCATCATTTGGATGTAGGTAGTGCAGTGAAACAACTAGTCCTAGAACAACCCGATACTTTATTTATTTGTCAATCCCCTGCATATTACAAGGTCAGTTCATCCCATCAGGAAGGATCAGCCATGGGGGACGAGAATGTTAAGGAAGATGGTTTTGTTACTTTTGAATTCCCAATAGTGGCGACACAAGATGAAGCTCCTACGAAAAACATTCCTTTATCATCTCTACTATCCTTTTAAGGGATGGATTTTGAAGATCTTGATACCTTTATGTTCAAGTTCGATGTGTTATCTAGGAGTTATGAATACACTTCAGACACCCAAAAGATGAAATTGTTTCCCGCTACTCTGAAAGGAGAAGCATTAAGATGGTTCATGAGATTGGGTTTTGGCATGATTCGAACTTGGAATGAAATGAGGGAGGCCTTCCTCTTTAAGTATCAGGATTACTGTCGAACCAGGGATTTGAAGGAAGAGATATTCATAATTGCACATGTTAGCCCCTATGAATTTTTTGACAAGCAAACAGGGGGCTAAATTATTTGTTGAGCCTTCAAGGAATGTATTTCTCCTGAAAACACATCATCCTTGAAAGCCTCTTCATGCCCTCTACCCTTTGATTAATTTCCACTGCTGTTTCTAAGTCAATAAGCCTCACTGATTGTAAAAAGGTGTGCTCAAGATGGCCTTCATTTGCCCCTTGTATTCCTGTAGAATGTCCCATTATAACTTTTTTCCTTTTTGTCAAAGTCCTCCTTTTACCCCCAAATCCCTCCTAAACCTTATAAATCATCCCCATGCCCCTCTTAAACCATTCAAATAACCTTGTTGGTTTGATAGCCCCCCACTCTCTTTACCGTTACCCAGTTCTGGCTGCAAATTGCATTTAAAAGGCCGAAAAACCCACATTTTAACACATATCAGGCCTAGCCCCCTTCGGCCAGCCCCTTAAATTTCCCCCCCACAGGACCTGGGTGCTAGAACCAAGCGCTAGCCCGAAAGGCGCTTATCACGATTGGATGAATAAACCTCGGAGCATTACCCACCATCGATTTCCCGTAATCCAACGGTCGTCGCAAGCCCCAATGTTCTCGTGTTTCCCGTTCACCACTTCGATGGCATATCCACCGTCGATCTAATCCGCAAATTGATGGCCCATAATTCATCCGCCCGGTGGTCCTCGCAGACAGTCACTGTTCAAAACCAGCGATTTCTATCGCACCGCCTTTGGAAGGTGGGCAGTGCTTTTCATTCCGCAGCGATTAGCACCATCGGTTGACACGCGTCCTCGAGCTGTTTTGGAATACCATTTTCATCACACGTTATAGTTCGACTGTGGACCCAACGCGATATGCATGTACACCGTCTGATCTGAAACTGTCCATCCAACGGTGATCGCGCCATGAAGATGCTCGGGAGTTAGCCCAAGGCAAACGGGGACCCTGGCCCACCATATGTCGCACTCCGATGCATTTTCCACCGTCGATCTCCTCCTGAGATCAGACGGTTAGAATTAAATCCACGCCCCGCCATTGACCGAGTCCTGCCACGTCACCCATTCCACATGTTTTCATCGCATTTTCAGCCGTCCCCTTTATATATTTCGTTCAAAGGTTAAATTTCCAATGTTCGCATTAAAATTTGTTGCATTCCGCCAAATTTCCCAGACCATTCTCCACTGTTTCGCTACATTTTCCACCATCACATTGCACTGTTCCACCATTTCACTGGGCTGCACTGCCATTCTCATTGTCCCTGCTGCATCCACCCTCCCCATTTATGGTTTTCTTAACGTGTTTATGTGTTTTCCAGGGTTACTGACAGGTGGAAAGCCGCCATGGTTCATAGGCGCTATTATATTGGCACATAGCACAGAGAAAGGCCCAAGGAGGTGCTGAGAACGTAAATGTCCATTAAAGGTACAGAGTTAAATTGTGCAAAACTTCCCGACACCATTTAAAGTCCCAATTCCGCAGACAGAGGAAATCATGGAGCGACAAAGAGTATCAGTGAGAAAGCAGAGAATTCAAGGCCCGTAATTGAAGATTTTGAGCCTTAATCCAATAATTCAAAGGAAAAATATCAAACTAAAGACCTCATGAATCACACAGAAGGCATAGGGCACACAAAATGATATATCTCAGTGTCAGCATTAGCAGAAGGTTCCTACCTGTGAAAGGACGAAGTGCCTATACTGTTTTCATTCTATACCATGTTCCTGAGGAAATTTCAACCCTGACAACAGTCCTATGCTATTAGAAGCATTTGTTACACAGTATGGTAGACCTGAGTCATTGATCTGTTGTTTTTTAGTTCACTAGAGTATTGCAGAAGCATTATAGCAAGTACATCAAAGACATACCTGGAGTAAATTGCAGCCTGACGAAGACTACTCTTTCATCCAAAGAGTACTGAAGATAAATGCCCAGAATTTAAAATAGAATGGGTCCTCAGTCCTCATCCTCTTCTGAGTTTTAATGCTACATTTAGTTTTCCATCTACCTCCTCAGCCTCTTTTTCAGCTATAAAATTCATGAAGAAACTCATTGTAAAGGTTGTTGATTGGATATCTGTGAATTGCAAGTTGTTTCTCTTGAGATATAGTTCTCTGTGTAAAGTTGTAACATAGGCTGAGGAAGATGTTTCCAGACTGAATATCAAGCTATTGGCAATGTTGTACATGACTGGTGTTGCTCTTTAATATGACAAGCACATTTCTTTGGATCCTGATTTAAAGCAGCGGTGATGTTTTTCTATCTTAGTCCTTGTTTTCCTTTATAGTTCATCATGTTTCATTTTCTTCTGGCACACATCAGAAATCTGGTTTAGGATATACCCTCGCATGGTACCCTAAGCTTCTGCTCTCCATGCCTTCAATGTTCTATGCTGTATGTGTTATCTGAGCACTGATTCAAGTTAATTTAACCAGTGTAGTGGTCGAAGATATACTACTAGCTGATGTATGAATTAATGAATCTGTTCTTAGATGTTCTTGTTAAGCTTTAATTGAATGAATTGGGATACTGGGAGTTTATAACTCTATCTCTATCTCACTAGGATCCTTTTCAATTAATTGAACCTTTCTAAGTTCCCTTGAGTTGGATGCCGAAGCATTGAGAGTTCAAAGTCTCTCTCTGATCTCAGGTTTTCACCTTTGTGTCCTAATCTTTAATGTTTCCTTGTCTGAAGAGTTAACCTTTAGGTGTTGGGTCACAGGTAGTCCAATGGCATGTCCTATCCCTGGGTCTGATCCCTGAAGGTCACCTTGGAGGTTTCCTTGCTTTCACCTTCTTTCCTACCTTTCCTACCACACAATCATCTTTAAGATCCAATGCTTTAGATGACTAGCCCAACTGAAAGCCTGCATATTGAATAGAAAGTAAACCCTTTCCTGACTCCATTTCGCAATGGTCCTGAATGTTCTCTAAATCATCCCTCCTTTGCCTAAAATCCTCTTTGCTCATCCTTGTCTTATATTGAACCCTTCTTTCCTGATTCCCAACAACCAAACAAAAATAAAAGAAAAAATCTCGAGCCTTATAACTAGCTTAATATCTTAACACAGAGCTTCAAAGACATAAAATATTTCCATATATAGAGAGATCCCTCTCTGGACCTAGGAGGGCTAGATCCTAGGGTCTGAAAGTGGTTTTGATGTTGTCTCATCTTTTGTTCTTTCCAATCTGGCCAAAACATGGGAACCCCAACATAATGGCGACTCCGCCGGGGAAATTTGAGTATTTTCCATCTACTACATCACAAGAGCCTTAGAAACCTACAATCTCTGGTTAGGTTGGAAGTTAAACACTCCTATTCGCAAATCAACTTCTATACCACTTGTTGTGTTTTCTCCCACACTCTTAGACAGATTCTAGAAAGGGCTAGACAGCCTCTGGATCTCATCCTCTTTCAAAGGTTAAATATCTGGTAAATTCCCTCCCAGTCCATCTCTGGTTAAAGTTTGCTATGTTTTAAGGATTTTCCTAAAAAGGACATTACAAAAACACTGTGGTGGATAGTATACCCTCTTGAAACATCCTAAACCTTCCACCTGGCGACTCCATAGTTCCTAAATGATTAAAAGACTCCACTGGTGATCAGTAGGCCTGCTGATTATCTTGGTTCACATAAGACTCCACTGGGAGACCAGAGCGCATTACAACATCAGCCATAATAGAAGTAACAAGTAGGGTTAAGCTGATTTGTTGGAGAACAACATTCTGGCTTCAAGAACCATTCACACAAGAGCTTATCCCAACCCAAACCCACCTGGAATAGTTGATAACCCTGAGAGCATCCTCAAGAAGTCTCCTACACCTAAAAGACCAACTATTTATAGACACATCCATAGAGCTAACTTTGCACCAGAAGACTTTACAGCTCTATCAGACCCAGTTCTTGACCTAGATTCTCAAAACAGTGTACCTAGAACTAGGTCATTCAGTGTCCTAGACCAGCCAGACCTTGAGCTTCCTGGTTCACCACCTCAAATTGGTAAACACATTAGGGATAGATAGAGCCCTCCATCTACTCCTCTTGATTTTCACTTCATTCAAAACTTGGGGCTCTGCCACCCTAAATCTGCTCAACAAACTTCTGCTGGTCCCAATATCCCTGCCATCCACATACCAGCTACTCAAGCTAACCCTTTACCTCACCAGAACATCATCATGGCAGCCTGGTATGCACCTCTGGTTTTACCCCAGCCTCTAGTGCCCCTACCCAACGATTATTAATCAAAGATCCCACACTTCACTGCAAAAGAGTCCACCACATCTCAGCACCATGTAGATAGGATGGAGGATTCTTTTGACTACATGGAGATAGATGATGATACATTCAAAATGAGAATCTTTGCCCAGAGCTTAGGAGGTGATGTGAAGAAATGGTTTAAAGTCCTCCCTCCTAATAGTATCCAAGACCTTCATGCTTTATATCATATTTTCATAAACAAATGGGAAGTTAAGGCCAACCCTCTCCAAATCTTAGTAGAATACAAGAACCTGGCATCACCCTCAGCTTAGGTTGCCTCTACAAGGTTTAACAACATTTACAATGCCCTTCCTCCACATATGAAA